>SJYC01100139.1:0-13205 GCA_006408675.1 Madoqua kirkii
CCGACAGAGGATGAGATTTGGATGGCATCACTGACTCAGTGGGCATGAGTCTGAGTGAGCTCCGGGAGGTGGCAGTGGACGAGGATGCCCGGCGTGCTGCAGTCCGTGGGGCCCCAAACAGCGGCACGTGACTGAGGGCTGGACTGAATGTGTGTGTTTCCGTGCCGCTCTCTCAAGCCCTCCACCCTTTCCCCCAGCCACTGGGCCCAAAGTCTGTTCTCTGTGTCTGCCTATGTCTCTGTGCCGTAATCTTTTAAACAATTGCTTACGCATAGTTTTCTTCTTGACTGCTGGCATTTTAATTTGTCATTGGTTAGACCAGGACTCAGCCGTGTAGCCGGCTGACTGAATTTGGCCCTTTACCTGTCTCTGTAAATGAAGTGTATTGGAAAATGGCTGTACTCACCCCAGTTCCTGTGCTGTGCTCGGCTGCTTCCATCTGCCAGTGGCAGAGCTGAGTGTGCTGGAGACTGTTTAGTTCACATGTGAAGAACGCTTGCTCTTTGTGGCCCTTTAAGAGAGGCTCTGTGGACCCCTGGTTTAATGTGTTCTTCTCTCAAGTCCCTTTGTGTCTGTCACATGCTCCCTGTAGGTTTTCATCTTTCGTCTACTTGTGATTCATTCTGCATATTTTTCTTCTGAACTGTCTTCCAGCTCAGTCACTCCGTCTTCATATATGCTTACTCCATGTTATTTTTTCCCATTGCCATGATGATATCAAATACTAGTTTTTATAGTGCTAGGATTTCCATTTGATTCTTTCTTTATAGTTTCTAGTCTCTGCCAAAATTCTCAATTTTTGTCCTTTCCCTTCTTTAGTACAATGAGCAAATTGCATTCAAATTCTGTGTCACTTTTATAGTGCATAAACAATTGAAAGGTATAACATTAATCAAAAATGTCTGCATAGTGAGCTAGGACTTAGAACCAGGGGGATTACTTATAAGATTCAAATTATTGTGACTTCCTTGGACATTTAACTTTGTGACTGTATTCTTCATGTGCTGATATGATCAGTCTCCTTTATGACTGACATTTTGTTGTTTGTCGGGGGCGCTATACTAATGTATTGAGTTTACATTCATTCCTTTCTGGTCTTGGAGAATTTCTATCTCAGGACATGGAGAGATGGAAGTACAGTTACCTAAGTATAGCCAATTATGTTCCATAAAGACTCTAACATTATTTGGGACTAGAGATAGAAAAGTAGATGGGATTTTCTGTCTCCATACAGATTCAACTGCAGTCTTGTATAAAACGCAGTAATAGTAACCTTATACTTTCACTTAATATTACCTTAAACTTGAGTATAAAAAGTATCTGTCAGGTAATTCCAATATCTGAAGCAATTATGTTTCTGTTCTATGTGTTTTCTTCTTGTTGACTGATCTCCTTATGTGTTTATTCATTTCTATTATTTGCTACATATCGGCAAAATTGCAGAAATCATTCAAGATTAAAGATGACATTGGGTTTCTGTGTGCACGTTCCAGCTTGCTCTACTGTGATCAAGCTGACCAAGGAGCGCTTCTGTCCCACGAGGGCCCGGCTACTCCTGTTTCACTTTTACTTCCCAGGGGTAGCAATTCAGGGCCCTGACTCAAAGACGGTGGCCTTTGCAAGCAGCTCTGCCCCAGCCCCAGTGAGCAGGCCCCGAGCCACGGTATTTGTGACATAAAATGTCTCCTTCCTGGTGTACAGTGTATCTTTCTCTTTGGTTCTTGTGTCATTTCTTTCAACAGTTTTTTTTTTTTTTCAGTAAGCTTTTGCTGTCTTTGTTCATATTATTTCTTAGAATCTTTCGATGTGATCACTGAAAGATGTGTGTTGTCAATGGAATTGTTTTCTTACTTCCTTTTTCAAAAGGAGAGTTATTTGGTTTTCTGTGTGTCTCATCTTAACCAGCAGCAGGATGTTAGACTCCTCGGTGGTTTCCCAGTATTTGCTGAGTGATTTCGTTCTTTGTCCCTTTTCATTTTCTACAGTCTTCAAGTATAAATAAAATAGTTATGAGAGGGGACATGCTTTTCTAGTCCTTGTTTTTTGCCTTTTTTCAGTCTTTGATTTTAACCAAAATGATTTGTGTCTCATCATTTAAGAAGATAATTCTAATTAGATTTTTTTGGTAAAATAGTTTTTTTCTTAATTTAAGAACTTTTCTGCTTTTGTAATATTTTACTAACTATATCTGCTAAATTTTATCAAGTTATCTTATGATAAAATTTATACATTAATATAAAACATATTAATAAATTTTCTAATTTTATCCATACTTGCATTTCTCAGTACATCATTATTGTCTTTATAGGCTTCCGTAGTGAAGTTTTCCTGACTTTCTGGGAGGTAGTCTTCATTTTTTCCTATGACAGGATAATTTAAATAGCCCTGGGGTTAAAGGTTACTTTAAAATCAACTGTTAGTTTACCTGGCCTTGGTACCTTTTTTGAATAGCAGTCTTTTAATCCATCTTTTCTATGGTAATTGATCCATTCAAATGTTTCACCCTTTCTTGGTTCCTTTTCAATTGTCTGGGGGCCTTGGTCTTGCTGGAAGTATTCTTTCGGGACCCTGGTTCTTCTGGGCCAAGGGAGCCAGTTTGTTTCACTTGCATGCAGCTGTCCTCAGGCTTTAGAAGCTACTGGTTCCAGAAGTGTAGATGCCTGAGCCTGGAGCTTTGGCCCCAGCTCTCCAAGTCTGTTTTACTAGCTCACAGCTTTGGCGTGTTACCCACCTAGCAACTCCACTTTATCTGACAATGCGGCTTGCCCAACTTGAGAAATTCATAAGACCAGGGGAGAAATTGTTGTGGGGGTAAAAGGAAACCTGGAGTGACAGTGAACTATCTGTTTAAAAAAATAGAAGCTCATTAGACCAAACCTCTACCCCGCCTCCGCCCTTGGGCAGGATGTCCATTGGTCGTCTGTCATGGCTTTAGCTGTTTGGGCTGTCTTGGAAATAATTAGGAGACTCAAGATAGGCGTTACTAGACCCACAAAATGTGTGCCATAGTTTTATTGCAGAGGAATAAAGTTTCCTTAAGTTCTCTGCCTGGTCTAAGAGTTAAACAGACATGAGACAGATTGACAGGAAAAAATAAACAAAGTATAATAACCTATATACATGGGAGAGACCCAGGAAGGCTGAGTCACTCACTGCTGCTGCTAAGTTGCTTCAGTCGTGTCTGACTCTGTGCGACCCCAGAGACAGCCCACCAGGCTCCCCCGTCCCTGGGATTCTTCAGGCAAGAACAGTGGAGTGGTTGCCATTTCCTTCTCCAATGCATGAAAGTGAAAAGTGAAAGTGAAGTCGCTCAGTCGTGTCCAACTCAGCGACCCCATGGACTGCAGCCCGCCAGGCTCCTCCATCCATGGGATTTTCCAGGCAAGAGCACTGGAGTGGGCTGCCAGTGCCTTCTCCAGAGTCACTCACTAAAATGGTCAAATCCCTCACCTTAAATACCATCTTCAAGTAAAGACAGAAGAGGATGTTGGGGGTAGTGATTTAGGACTTCATAGTGGAGGAAGGCAGTTCACATGAAGAGGGAAAAGAAGACAAGTGAATGCTCAGTGTCCAACTCTTTGTGTCCCCATGGACGGTAGCCCACCAGGCTCCTCTGTCCCTGGGATTCTCCAGGCAAGAATACTGGAGCGGGTTGCCATGCCCTCCTCCAGGGGATCTGCCCACCCCAGGGAGCAAATCTGTGTGTAGGTTCACCTCCTACCTTATAGGTAGAATCTTTACCACGGACCCACTGGGGAAGCCCGGTGAAAGAAAGTACTGATAAGCAAATATCTGGTGGGTCAGTGCACTCTGATGTCTGGGCCCTGCCCATTCACCCCACTCCCACCCCTCACCCCAGTTCTCTGCAGACTCATCCCTCCCTGGTGATGCTCTGATCCAGTCCCTTTACCTCAATTCTTTAGGCAGCTAAAGAGGAGGTAAAAATAAACTCTTCTGAGTCTTCTGTTTCTTCAAAATAATCAGCCTAAATTAACCCTCATGCCAAAGACACACATTTACGGGCGACAAATTGTTTTTCCCAACAGTTTGTTTTTTAGTTTTTAAAATATTTATTTATATAGTTTCACTAGACAGAGTTCCAGCATGCGGGATCAAGTTCCCGAATCAGGGATTCAGCCCTGATCCCTTGCATGGAGAGCCAGGAGTCTAAGCCACTGGACCGTGAGGGAGTCCCCCAGCAGTTTCCTTCAGACATTCTTACGGTTCCCATCCAGAATGCTTTGCTTGTGTCCATGAAACATGCCACCGTGATACTGCTCTAGGATATATCATTTCCCCTAAGTGTCTTTCATTCAGTTAGATTTCTATTAGCATAAGCATACATAAGCTATGAAGGGAGGTTTCTCTTTTCTTTAATGATGACTGAAATGATTTTGATGTAATAATTTCAACTGAAGTAATTATGAATTTATTGTTGTACTATTAGAGATCTATATCCAGAGTTGAATTTATAGACATATTTAGAAACAAAGAACAATACTAAAATTACTAAAATAAAAGTTTATTATTTGGTATTATCTCCAATTCAGTTTTTCTATTCCTTGTTGAAATATATCTTGAAAATAAATTTATTTTCACATCATTTTATGTGCCCAAGAGAAAAAGAAAACAGCCCCTAGATCAACATTGAAGTACCACCTGCCTGCTTAACTGCCACTCACAAATTTTTTTTTCTGTTTTAGAAATTATTTAACATGGAGAATGATTGTATATGAATATTTAAGCGTAGATTTACATATGCCAAAAAATTGAACTGGTGATGCAATCAATATTTGTTCTATTTTTTTATTAATTGAATAGAAAACAAAACTAATGGGAGGTAATTGTCCCTTCCAGGGAAGTTGTGCAAACTTTACAAAGAGAAATAGGAGGACAGATCCTGGAATGTTCTCTGTTCTGCAGAGCCTGGCTCCCGCCCTCACCTTCCGTGCTCCTGCCCTCCTTGCATTAACCATTTACATGTATATGACAGCAGTAAAACACAAGTTAAAAAGGAGTATAACGTGCTACTATTTCATGTCTGTAAACCATCCGCTGTTTTCATTTTTGTGTTCTCTTCCAGTCTTTTCCCCATCAGTCAGTTCAGTTCAGTTCAGTCACTCAGTCGTATCCGACTCTTTGCGACCCCATGGCAGCACTCCAGGCCTCCCTGTCCATCACCATCTCCCAGAGTTCACTCAAACTCACGTCCTTCGAGTCAGTGATGCCATCCAACCGTCTCTCCTCTGTCGTCCCCCACAGATCCCCATAATTTAGAGTGTCACTATGATAGTTTGGATACAACCATGCAAGGTTTGAAGGGGAAGAGAGGAGGGAGAGGGGGAGGGAGGGAGAGGTAGATGGGGAAGGAGAGACAGGAAAGGTTTAGGAGCCAAGCCTTTGTGTCCAGTTTCCTGAAAGCTTGTAGTGTCCCCGCCCCCAGACTGCATTTGAAGAGACTAGTGTGGGTCTCTTAAAGCCCTGAGATCAGAAGTCTCATTCCAGAAGCACAAGCAAAAAATTTTTAAAAGGAATCAGATTCTTTAATTTCTTAAATGGAATTGAGATGATTTATAAGCTGCATCTACATCTCTTTTTTGTCTGCATTTTCCTGCCCCTCATCTGCCCTGAAGCAGCAGTCCATGCCCACTCTGTCCTCTCAACATGTCTAAAAGTGTGTTATGTCCTGCTGTCTGCCTACCCCACCACCAACCTTGTTACCTGGATTTTGTCTTCCTCATTGTGCTGAGCTGGACCTCTGAGGTAGACATCAAGACAGGATTAGACAGGGGATTTTCAAAAAGAATCATCTTTGAGGAAATGAACAGGGAGGCCCTGAAGCTGTCTGACCTTGAGGAGAGAGGGGAAAAATGGAGGTGAGGTCATCTGAACCGACAAGCAGAAACCCGGTCTAGGGAGACTTCTCCCAGATCAGTGACTGGACATGAAAGCAAGGCCCTGCCAGGAGAAGCAGCTCAGGCTGATGGACATGTGGCCAGGTGCCCTGTGGATCCAAAAACAGAAACTCACATGCAAAAGTGAATGTACTAAATAAAATAAATGTACTAAACAAAACAGGAAAAAAATGGAATAGAGGTAATTTGAGTTTTCAAAATAAATGAAAAGAATGACCTATCTATGAAATTAGATTTAAAAGAACTCAGGGAGATTAGGAAACCCATTAGGAAATTGAAATCTTACTTGCTAATGTGTAAAAATTGCAGTGGCGAACACAGGATTGAAGTGAGCTAGCTCAGAGGTGTGGATGGGCAAACGGTGTCAAGATGGAACGGGCCGTGATGACAGGGCAGTCAGGAAGAGCATCAGAACAGTGAACTCATGAACACAAACCAACCCCAGAAAGGTTCCTGTTGGAGAGACGTTTGAGTTTGTTAACGGAAGTGGCTCCCCGAGCATCAGTGGAAAGCACTGAAGAGAGTCCAATATGTCGACAGAAACTAGTTAATGTTTGAATTTCTAAAATTATGAAAGAAAAGAGCCCAACAACTGTTAAGCAGAAGGGAATCAGAACTTCAGAATTTGTAACATTCTCAGTGTATCCCTGTTTCAAAAAATGAGAAAGCTGCTTCTAAAGAGAAGACGAAGGATGCAGCTGAAACCGTTTGGTAAAGTGATCCTGGTGACTCTCGGACTTAATCGGCCACCCCAGTGAAAGCCAGGAATAGAGACGGGTTATATCAGCAGGAACACGGCCAGCCTGAACTAAAGGGACAGAGAGGAAAGAGCAGAATGAAGGAAGAGATTCTACACAAGAAACCCTCGAGCTAGTCAGCTGTGAACGTGTACCAGTCCTCAAGGAATTCACTGCCTTAAACATTTCCGTTTCTAAACAAGGAAAAAAATAAATCAAGCAAAGGGTCCAACAGAGAGGGAAAAACAGAAAGTCTAAAAATAACACAGAAGTTAGTAGCTTATAAAACAAATAGAAAGATAGTGAATTAGAAAATTTTTTTAAAATAGAAATGATAAAACAAAAGAACTATCTTTGTGACCAAAAAAATAAAATTATAACTGGTAACATGTCAAATTAAAAAAAGATGAAAAACATTAAATTGATAAAATTAGGACTTGCCAGTGGCTCAGTGGTAAAGAATCTGCCTGCAATGCAGAAGATACAGAAGACCACGGTTCAACCCCTGGGTCGGGAATATCCCATGGAGGAAAGTACAGCAACCCACTCCAGTATTCTTGCCTGGAGAATCCCATGCACGCAGGACCCTGGCGGACTACCGTCCTCAGGGTCGCAAAGAGTGACACAACGGAGCCACACGCAATCATGCACACACACAGTCTGATAAAATTAGGGAATATAAGGAGGATATAATAGTGGTAAGGGCTGAATTTAAAGTTATAGGAGAATACTTTGTACAACTGTTAACTTTTATTAAACTCTCAATGAAGTGGAATATGTCTGGGTTTACTAAAAATAGCTAATAATTTCCTGTTTTGTGTGCCATAAGATTTGTCTTTCCATAGAATTGACTAGAATTACCAAATGTCATGTTAATGGCATGGTTCTCTGACTTGAACAGCCTGGGTTTTGTGCCCACATGGTTGGTCACATCTGTCTCCAAGTCTGCGGCTCCATCCAGAGTCACCTGTTTGCAGCTCCAGGGTGGACATGGTGACCGTATAAATGGTGCTTCTGTTTCCTGGGTCTTCTTTCCTTCTCCTTTTGTATCTGAGAGCCACCTGCTAAATGTTTTCCAGACCATCACTAGATTCCTTTCAGCTTTTCTCTCCTTAGGTTGAATCCTGGCTCATGTGACACAGAGACAGTACTTGGCTTCCTTTTCCTTACTTGTCCATAGGAACTTAGTGTTGATCCGTGTGGTTAGCTCTGTGGCTGTTGTGTAGCTGCTCAGTGGTTTCCTAAATCCAGTTCTCTTTCAGATATCAATTTATGTGTAAAACAGGGTGAGGAAAACTCTGGTTCCAACACATTTTATCCCATTATGAGTATAGATTTTTTTTTCTAATTCATAACATTATTACTGATTGCACAGCTTACCATTCAAAATCAATGAGATCCTCTAGGCCTTTGGAGAAGCCCAGTATGGTGATGGTGGTGGGGGTCCACCGAATCCAGGAACCACCTTGGGGTTGGCTCAGAATCCCATCATGCCTGGATGGATGGGCTGCATGGACCAGCCGACTCTACTGCTGGCCGCTTGTGGAACGGCAAGACCAGGCGTTCACGGGACAGGTATCTTTTGTGGCTGCTGGTGCATCCCAAGGGGCTGTCCTCGCATTGCTGATCTCACCCCATTCACTTCACAGGTATGGCGAGCCCAGTCTTCTAGATCAATGATACCCTTTTCTGCTCTGCCTCATCTTTTTAGCAGACCCTCTACTGAATTCTTAATTAGTTATTGCATCTTGCAGTTTCAACTTTTTCAGTATAGGCAGTTCTCAGTGAAATTCTCCAACTTTTCTTCTGTTTTTCTGGGTCACATTAATCTATTGCTTAAAAAAACCTTCTGTAATAGTCACCTGGCTTCTCATTTCCTATTTTGTGTCTCTTGGCTTGGGGTTATTTCTTGGCTTACCTGGCTGTTTTTAATTAAGTGACAGATACTGTGAAAGGGACATTGTACAGGCTCTGCATGGAGCCTCTGGGCTGACAGCATCCAGGAGGGCCCAGTGATCTGGCTGAGGATGGACGTGAGGCTTTGTTCAGGCATGTCTTTCCCACCACTCCCTCTCCCCCTCCCCCTCCCAGGGCACAGCCTTTCTGAAGTCTTGGTTGAAAACCCCTGCTGTTTGTCCAGGGCCCTCCACTCTCCCTCCTGGGCACTGCAGTCCTGGTGGGTCTCTGCAAGCTCCAGCCACCCAGCCACTGCTTTCTGCTTGGGTTCTGCTTGTCTTGCCTGGCACATCGCAGCTCTGCAGTCTGTAAATGACTGTAAGGAAAATTCCTCAGTTCCCTCTCAGATCCCAGCTGTCCTGGCAGCTCCAGTGCTGACTCCCATCTCCCAGCTCCGTCAGAAGGCTGCCACCTTGAGCTCCGTTTTCAGCAGATATGCATCTCTGCTCCAGATCCTGCAAACACCCTGAGCACTGGGGCTGTGAGTGTGGAGTTCAGTTCAGTGAACCTGCCTTTTCTCTGATGGCTAGACCTCCAAGTCCTTTGCTGTCTGACGTCGTCAAACCATTTTTTTTCAATCCATGTATATTTTATCCAAACCTTAGAGTTGATCTCAGTGGGAGAGTTTTTCATACACTCTGTCGTGGTATGAATGGAAGATGTTGCTGCCAAGCAAAGGACGCTGCAGCCTTCAAGCCATCATCACCTACAGCTGCCCCTAAGCGAGGCCTTAGGGCACTCGGGATGGCAGGCTGCCACCGGCTGGCAAGCCCTCAGGCACTGCCGCTCCCCCACCTTGGCGCATCCTGATGAGACTCAGGATGAGAGAGCACAGGACACTGGCCCCAGATAGCTGAGGTGCAGATCAAAGGGATGACTAAAGCGAGCCCAGACTCTTGCATCTTTCCCTTGGTAGAAAAGCACTGAATTCCTTAACTTGGGATATACAGTTTTCTTTAATTAATAGTAATCTTTTCATGCTCCAGCTCCCTGGTCTTGCTTATAAAACCCCTGTATATCCTGCCCCACCACCTGCTACCTCTTCTGAGCCTCACAGTTATCTGAGAGGCTGTGTCCCAGGCTGAAGTCCTCAGTGTTGTCTACTAAATACAACATAATTCTCAACTTTTAGGTTGTGCTTTTTTTTTTCCATTCAACACTGACTATTCCCAAATGAGTAAGGAGAAGATGATAAGGAGCCCTGTAGGACAGTGATGACTGAAAAAGTACACGCAGCCTAAAAGTTGAGTTCTGTTTTACCCAGAGGGAACTTTTAGGACTTTAAGCCCAGGGGATAGCATCTCAAGTGACCCTGAGAGAAGTGTTCTCAGGAGGCAAGGGGAGGAGCAAGGTTATATAGAAGTTTCGCAGCAAAGGACAGGTAGTATGAACATCGAAAGATTATTGTGAATTAAAGAAAATCGGATATCCCAAGTTAAGGAATGTAGCACTTTTCTATGTATGGGAAGATGCAAGAGTCTGAGCTCACTGAAATCAACCCTTTGTAGGCAGCCCAGCTATCTGGGGCCAGTATCCTGTGTTTCCACACCCGGAGTTTCCTCAGGGCTCACCACAGGGAATGGCTGCAGCCTAATGGCTGCCAGAGCGCAGGTATTCCTTCCTTCCTGAGTTTCCTGAGGGCTCACCAGCTCGCCGTCTGTGGTGGCTGGAATTCCTACTGACTGTGACATCTTTGTGATTCCATCCTGATATGACAGGAAATATTCCATTCTTGTTTGTTTGCCTCTGTTTCTTTCTACAAGAGATGCCTGAGTATTCACTGCAAGGTGGAAAAATTGAGGTGAAGAATGTTCACACTACAAATATTAGATTCTGGAGATCTTTTGTTCAGACTCCCTCAACACGCAGATGGGAAAGTTGAAACTTAGAGAAATCAAGAGATTTGAATTCAGGTTGCATATCTGACTTTCTTTTGCAAAACATATATCTTTCTCTGCAAAATTTCTCGTATAATCTAATCTGCTGGCTGGCCCTCCTAGTTCAGAATCCTACATGTGAATGATGACCACAGGGTACATACACATTTGCCATTGCCAAAGGCCTTCTAAGGCTTACTGAATTCGGATAGATTATTTACAGGCTATGTTAATTGTTTTCATTTATTTCCAATTTACACCATTTCTTCTGATATAGTTTTAGTGGTCACTGTGGAAAGCTGATGAGGGAGGCTTGAGCTCCTGGAACTCACTATCCACTCTTGGGGTGCAAGCAGGACCCAAAGTGATGCCCATGAGCATCCCCAGATTCCGTCTAGGCCACCAGCCTGCAGCCGCCTCCTGGTTTCCACTGCTGTGATGGCTCTGGGTCCCCAGGTCCTGGGACCTCCTCCTTCAAGGGACCAGCCTACTGGCCAAGGTCCCAGATTCTGACCGCATCTTCTGCCTCCTCCTGCTTCCCTCTGATCCCACACACAAGGTGCAAACATCCACCTGCTTGAGGAAACACAGGTGCTGTGGCCAGGCTGTTTAATAGATTCATCATCTTACTCTGGTAGTTAGGCCCAGCTTTATTCAATACCATGGCTCATCATCAAGTTTAGCCTTCAAAACAGAAGCCTCAGTAGCATCACGAAGAGTGGAAGAAATGGCACGCCAGGAAATAGTCCTTTTCCAAACACCATTAAGATACCTGTGGACAGAAAAATGTCACCTGCCATTCCAGTAAAGAACAAATTGGGGGCCATCAAGGCTTCAGCCACTGTAGCTGCCCCCTCACCCCGACATGAACCCTCTGGGTGGATTCAGGCTGGAGAAAGTCAGGATGATGGCCCTAGATTGCTAAGATGCACATCAAAGGGATGCTTTCAATGAGCCCAGACTCTTGCATCTTCCCATACACATAAAAGTGCTAAAATCACTAACTTGTGATGTTTGGATTTTGTGGTTAGCATAATCTTTTGATGTTCAACTACATATTTTTTTTAAGCAAAAATTCCCATCGGAACAGACCCTTGGAGTTCACTGAGAGGCTGCTTCCCTGGCTACAGTCCTCAAAAACATGCCAAATGAAACATAATTGCAACTTTTAGACTGTGCATTTTTTTAGGTGACATATCTAAAGTCACCTGAAACATATACAAGGTCAGCTGCCCTGGTTTCTCCTCCTCAGTGTTCAGTCTCAGAGGAGGAGGAAGAGCCCCCAGGCACCCATTTGGGCCCTTCTTCATTAACATCCTATATTCCTGTGACTCACCAGTCCTTGTAAAATCTACGCCACGTTGGCAGCTTACCCATCGATATAGCCACAGGAATTTTATTTTCCTTGTGTCAATTTATTGTTTAATTGTAAAACTGTCACTCAGGTGTACCGTCCTGAGCTCTGGCTCTGTGTAGCTGCGGTGCTGGACCCTAGGATGCAACTCCAAGGTGATCATGGCTCTGGCTCCCAGGAGCTCCCCATCGGGGAGACCAAGGCGAGTACAGGGAGCAGGGGGCACGGCAACAGGCAAGAGACACAGGAGCAGCCTGGAGGAATGCTTAACTGCAGGTGTCAGCCATTCAGGCTGGGTTTGAAATTCACGAGTCTCAGCCGAGTTTACTGTTAGTTCAGTGAATGCACCTATCTTGGGTTGGGTTGTCCTAATGTTTACTGAAAAAATAAAAAGCACAACCTAGAAGCTGAGAATGATGTTTTATTTGATGGACAAAACTGAGGACTTAAGCTTAGGAATCAGCCTCTCAGGGTCATCTGAGGGACTGCTCCGAGGAGGTAAGGGAGGAACCAGGGTATATAGGAACTTTTGCAACAGAGACAAGGTGGTCAGAACATCAAAAGATTACTGTTAATTAAAGAAAACCAGACATCTCAAGTCAAGGAATTTAGCACTTTTCTGTTTGTGGGAAGATGCAGGGTCTGGGCTCACTGAAATCATGCCTCTGGTCCACACCTTGGCTTCGGGGGCCAGTCCTGGGCTTCCTCACCCTGAGTCTCCTCTGGGCCCATCTTGGGGGGTGGAGGGCGGCAGCCGTGGGTGAGGGCTAGGCGGTGGGCTTCCTGTCTCCATGCTGTGTCCCCCGGGCTCACTTCTGGTGGCCGGAACGTGATGGCTTGCTGGCTGCAGCACCCTTTGTGTGATGATGTGGCAGCCACACCTTTCTACTCACACTGGTAGTTAGGACAAAGCTGAGGACTCAATACAGACTCCCTTTCGGGAGATTTGATTTGGGCCCATAATGGGGGGAGAGACCTCCTTGTCTTTCAGCCCCTCCACTGGCACCTTGGGGCCGGGGCTGGGCCTGACACTAACTGTTCTGACACTGTGTGTCAGTCACAGTGAAGGGGTGCCCATATTGATGGGGTCCAGCCACCCCCCACCATGACCCCCCTGCTCTGAAGTCAGAAGGACACAGAAAAGCTCAGCTCAGCAAAGCCCATCAGCTGCCTACTTGCACAACTGTTCTTCAGCAAGAAAACATTATATGATGTTCCCCGGGGGGAACACAGCATGGAGACAGGAAGCCCACCGTCCAGCCCTCATCCACGGCTGCCGCCCCACCCCACCCCCCAAGATGGACCCAGAAAACATTATATGATGATTCTGAAATCAGCCATTTTTAGCCTGAGGGTACTTGAATAA
>SJYC01100140.1:0-20904 GCA_006408675.1 Madoqua kirkii
CAATGAGCCCAGACTCTTGCATCTTCCCATACACATAAAAGTGCTAAAATCACTAACTTGTGATGTTGGATTTTGTGGTTAGCATAATCTTTTGATGTTCAACTACATATTTTTTTTAAGCAAAAATTCCCATCGGAACAGACCCTTGGAGTTCACTGAGAGGCTGCTTCCCTGGCTACAGTCCTCAAAAACATGCCAAATGAAACATAATTGCAACTTTTAGACTGTGCATTTTTTTAGGTGACATATCTAAAGTCACCTGAAACATATACAAGGTCAGCTGCCCTGGTTTCTCCTCCTCAGTGTTCAGTCTCAGAGGAGGAGGAAGAGCCCCCAGGCACCCATTTGGGCCCTTCTTCATTAACATCCTATATTCCTGTGACTCACCAGTCCTTGTAAAATCTACGCCACGTTGGCAGCTTACCCATCGATATAGCCACAGGAATTTTATTTTCCTTGTGTCAATTTATTGTTTAATTGTAAAACTGTCACTCAGGTGTACCGTCCTGAGCTCTGGCTCTGTGTAGCTGCGGTGCTGGACCCTAGGATGCAACTCCAAGGTGATCATGGCTCTGGCTCCCAGGAGCTCCCCATCGGGGAGACCAAGGCGAGTACAGGGAGCAGGGGGCACGGCAACAGGCAAGAGACACAGGAGCAGCCTGGAGGAATGCTTAACTGCAGGTGTCAGCCATTCAGGCTGGGTTTGAAATTCACGAGTCTCAGCCGAGTTTACTGTTAGTTCAGTGAATGCACCTATCTTGGGTTGGGTTGTCCTAATGTTTACTGAAAAAATAAAAAGCACAACCTAGAAGCTGAGAATGATGTTTTATTTGATGGACAAAACTGAGGACTTAAGCTTAGGAATCAGCCTCTCAGGGTCATCTGAGGGACTGCTCCGAGGAGGTAAGGGAGGAACCAGGGTATATAGGAACTTTTGCAACAGAGACAAGGTGGTCAGAACATCAAAAGATTACTGTTAATTAAAGAAAACCAGACATCTCAAGTCAAGGAATTTAGCACTTTTCTGTTTGTGGGAAGATGCAGGGTCTGGGCTCACTGAAATCATGCCTCTGGTCCACACCTTGGCTTCGGGGGCCAGTCCTGGGCTTCCTCACCCTGAGTCTCCTCTGGGCCCATCTTGGGGGGTGGAGGGCGGCAGCCGTGGGTGAGGGCTAGGCGGTGGGCTTCCTGTCTCCATGCTGTGTCCCCCGGGCTCACTTCTGGTGGCCGGAACGTGATGGCTTGCTGGCTGCAGCACCCTTTGTGTGATGATGTGGCAGCCACACCTTTCTACTCACACTGGTAGTTAGGACAAAGCTGAGGACTCAATACAGACTCCCTTTCGGGAGATTTGATTTGGGCCCATAATGGGGGGAGAGACCTCCTTGTCTTTCAGCCCCTCCACTGGCACCTTGGGGCCGGGGCTGGGCCTGACACTAACTGTTCTGACACTGTGTGTCAGTCACAGTGAAGGGGTGCCCATATTGATGGGGTCCAGCCACCCCCCACCATGACCCCCCTGCTCTGAAGTCAGAAGGACACAGAAAAGCTCAGCTCAGCAAAGCCCATCAGCTGCCTACTTGCACAACTGTTCTTCAGCAAGAAAACATTATATGATGTTCCCCGGGGGGAACACAGCATGGAGACAGGAAGCCCACCGTCCAGCCCTCATCCACGGCTGCCGCCCCACCCCACCCCCCAAGATGGACCCAGAAAACATTATATGATGATTCTGAAATCAGCCATTTTTAGCCTGAGGGTACTTGAATAATGGCCAGGCCAGATCAACAGAATTTAATGTATCAGTACTTAGTTATGAGTCATGTGACTTGGACTAGTGGTCTAAGTCTCATTTCCATATTTATAAAACTCTGCATGTTTCGTATTTCTTCTAAAGCACCATATAAATAAGAAAGTTAGATATTATAGTTATATTAGTCAAGATTAAAATCTATTTTTCTCTATTCCCTACTTTCTAATGAAGGTTTCTTTGACACTGAATAACTGTGGTGACCAGAATCTGCTTTTGTATGTCATGGTTCTCTTCAGTGACTTATATTTTAGTTCATCAAATTCTCATCTGTGGTATTTTTTTCCTCAAGTCTCTTAGTGGTTCTTGGGCTACAGGTCTATAATATTAAAGTAACTGTTCCATGAAAATGAAAAGACAACAACTACACATCAAAACTTATGAGACCACAGCTACAGTAGATTTGAAAGGGACATTTATGGAAGTAAAACTTACACTTGAAAAGAGGAAAATTCTCAAATTGATAATATAAACCACCAACTCAGGAAACTAGAAAAAAAAAGTAAACTAAAAGTAATGGAAAGAATAAAATAGTAAAGAGAAGAACTAAAAATAGCAAAACCGAACATCAGTTTTGAAAATTAATGAAATAAAAAACTGGTTTTCCAAGATCAATAAAACCGATAAACACATCACAAGACATAGGGGAAAAAAAATACAGAAGATACAAATTGCTAAGATTAGCAATAAAACAGGAGATGTTATAGATCTCACAGAAATTAAAAGGATAATAAAGGAGTACTAACAACAGTTCTGCACACATACATTTAACAGTTTAGAAGTTATGAACCAGCTCCTTGAAAAATATGAGCTACTTCAACTTACTCAATATGATACAGATGATCTGTATGAAGGGCGATTCCCTGGTGGCTCAGATGGTAAAGAATCTGCCTGCAGCACAGGAGATCCAGATTCCGTCTCTGGGTCAGAAAGATCCCCTGGAGAAGGGCATGGTGACCCACTCCAGTACTCTTGCCTGGAGAATCCCATGGACAGAGGAGCCTGGTGGGCTACAGTCCACGGGGCTGCAAAGAGCAACACTACTGAGCAACTAATTTTTTAATCTGTGTAAAAGCTATTAAAGAACTTGAATTCATAATTTTAAAACTCCCCTCAAAACTCCAGGTCCTACTGTTTTCACTGGAGAAAAACACCAAACATTTAAAGAATTAATATCACTTCTATCATGCCTTCCAGCAATAGAAGAGGAGGAAATAATTCCCATCTCATTCTATGAAGTCAGTATTATCCCGATACCAAAACTCAACAAAAACAATATTTTTTAAAAGTACAAATCAGTATCTTTAATGAATATGTCCTAACACAATGTCTCAACAAAATATCAGCAAGTCAAATGCAACAATATATAAAATGAATTTTATGCTATGACCATGTGGGATTGTTTTCTCCAGGAATGCAAAGTGGGCTCAAAAATCTATCTATAGGATTTCCAGTCACCTTTTCTTCCTAAACACAAGTAAGAAGCTCAACAAACTGAAACATCAGTGATATTTTTTAGATCCATCAGAAAAGTAAGATCACAAAGCAAACTGAATCCCTCTAAAATTGCAGATATATAGAGACAGATATAGTGTCACAACTCAGCAGAGCAGAGACCTCCACAGGAATCAGCGCCCAGTAGGGAAATATAACTTGTACCTGATGAAAACCTAACCTGGGTTTTCGACTCTGAGTTTAAGGTGATGAAACAGCTCTGTCCTGGTTCTGGTGGTGGTCACACGGAGCTACACCTGTGATAAATGACACAGACGTGTACACACCCACTGTACCCATCAATTCCTTTGGTGTATGTGTGTGAGTACATCTATCTATATATATGTGGGGATCCCTGCATAGCTCAGTCAGTCATGAATCCGCCTGCAGTACAGGAGACCTGGATTCCAACTTCTGGTCGGGAAGTTCACTGGAGAAGGAAATGGAAACCCACTCCAGTATTCTTGCCCGGGAAATCCCATGGACAGAGGAGTCTGGCCAGGTACAGAACAAGAGTTGCAAGAGTCGGACAAGACTTAGTGACTAAAGCACCACCATATATGCATACATATATATCTGTCTCTTATACACATCTCACTTTTCTGTTTGTGGGAAGATGCAGGGTCTGGGCTCACTGAAATCATGCCTCTGGTCCACACCTTGGCTACGGGGGCCAGTCCTGGGCTTCCTCACCCTGAGTCTCCTCTGGGCCCATCTTGGGGGGCGGAGGGCGGCAGCCGTGGGTGAGGGCTAGGCGGTGGGCTTCCTGTCTCCATGCTGTGTCCCCCGGGCTCACTTCTGGTGGCCGGAACGTGATGGCTTGCTGGCTGCAGCACCCTTTGTGTGATGATGTGGCAGCCACACCTTTCTACTCACACTGGTAGTTAGGACAAAGCTGAGGACTCAATACAGACTCCCTTTCGGGAGATTTGATTTGGGCCCATAATGGGGGGAGAGACCTCCTTGTCTTTCAGCCCCTCCACTGGCACCTTGGGGCCGGGGCTGGGCCTGACACTAACTGTTCTGACACTGTGTGTCAGTCACAGCGAAGGGGTGCCCATATTGATGGGGTCCAGCCACCCCCCACCATGACCCCCCTGCTCTGAAGTCAGAAGGACACAGAAAAGCTCAGCTCAGCAAAGCCCATCAGCTGCCTACTTGCACAACTGTTCTTCAGCAAGAAAACATTATATGATGTTCCCCGGGGGGAACACAGCATGGAGACAGGAAGCCCACCGTCCAGCCCTCATCCACGGCTGCCGCCCCACCCCACCCCCCCAAGATGGACCCAGAAAACATTATATGATGATTCTGAAATCAGCCATTTTTAGCCTGAGGGTACTTGAATAATGGCCAGGCCAGATCAATAATAGACTTATATAGATATATATACAGAAAAATATAAATATATAAATCTATATATATCTCTATATGTAAATCTATATTTATATATCTATATAAATCTGAGCCACCAGGGAAGCCCATAAAATATATATATAAACCTATATAAAATATGTGCATATATAAATTATATATAGAATAAATTATATATATATAATTTATTTTGTAAATTCTTCAGGGGTCAACATTTATATAGTCTAACTCCGTGTCACTGATACAACCACAGAGAGACAAGAAAAAGAGTTAAGTGACTTTTGAACAAAATGCACAAAATTGGAACCCAAATTCCTCTCCCCTTCTGTCAATCTTGCCATGTTGGACAAAACCATCCCCTCGTGGTCTGCATACCAACACAGATGGTTCCACAAGGTGTTGGGAAGGGGCTATAAGACATAATCCACATGAAACAATGGTCAAAAATGTAAGAATTATGTCATAATAAAATTTTACCAGAAATTATAACTTTTTTTAATTGCAGGCCTGGGAGATAAACCTCTGATGGTCCAGATGCTTGTAGCACTTTGCTTCGAATTTTATCCAGAGTTGATCTCAGTGAGGCTGAGAATCAAGGTTTCTTCTTACTATTCATCAATCAACAATAGGGAGATGACATTATAAGTATTTTGAAAGCTTATAGAGCAAAGACTTTCTTATATGAGACAGTGTGAGTTGCTACATTTCCCTTCTCAGATCACGTGTTTAAATTACTTTGTTTTGGCCTCACCATTGGGCTTACAGGATCTCAGTTCCCTGACCAGGGATTGAACTAGGCCCATGGCAGTGAGCATGCCGGCTCTTAACCACTGGACTGCCAGGGAATTCCCCTAACTTTCCTTTTTGAACACTTGGTGTTCATGTGGGATTTTGCTTTTCCTCATGAGTACAGATTTTACTAGGAGGCTATCAGTGGTTTCTTGTGAGCCTGGCTCACCATATCTCTTCCTTGCCTGAAACAAATAACAAACATACTCTGCAAAACACACTCTGCATTTAAGCATTTCCTATATACAACGGGGTGGGGGGGCAGTCTCCAAGTCCCCACTGACCACGTGTGTTGGGGGACACAGGGCCACTGCCTCACATGAGCTCTGTGTACAGATGTGGAGTGACCCCCCCACCCCAAGACAAATTAGAAGTGAAAAAGCCAAATACATAGTTAGGAGCATGTTATCTTTTGTGAAAGAAAGATGAATAATTTGTTTACTCTTCTTTAAAAAAGTTACCCTAGGGGATAAATTAGAACTAGTTCAAGTGGTCACTGCAGTGGCTGGGGTGGCAGGTGGCCGAGGAGGAAGGAAGATTGTAGGGGAAGGATACAGTGAAACAGACGAACCTCCCTCCACACATCGCTGTCCTTAGGACCACAGAGAGAGAAGACTCAGCGACTTGTGAATAAAATACATTGACTGTAAGAACTATAAAATTTTTTTCTTTACTAGGAATAACACTTATGATGTCATTTTAAAACATTTATGTAACTGTGTAAGAGAGAAAATAGATATGTTAATTGTTGTTATTATCTTTATTATATTGGCTATGTGGGGTGTGAGATCTTAGTTCTCTGACCAGGGACTGAACCAGCGTTCCCCTGCAGTGGAAGCGGGGAATCTTAACAACTGGACTGCCAGGAAAGTCCCAACCTGTTTATGGTTTAATAAAGAGTCTCAGTGCAAGAGAAGGTAGATAATTGAAACTCTTTAAGTACAACTAAGCAAAGAGTTAATGGGATCCCACAAATAAATATGTTAAATTGGAACTGTTTCATTGTAAGAGAAAAGATATACATATATAAAATCTAAGAAAGGATTTTGAATTCTAATAATGTAAACTCACAATTTAAAACCTCTGTGTGTGTGTGTGTTCCTTCCTACCTGTGCCCACTGAGAGGGGCTGGGAGCAATGTCACCGCAGGAGTATCAGGCACTTGCAATAATCAGGTCTCGGATCCTCAAAATTCCTTTCTACCAAAGGACTCCAGGCCCCTCAGAGAAGAGGCTGATGCCAGAGGAGCTGCTGTGAGCTGAAACATGTTGTTGGTGTAGACATGGAGGAGGCTGAGAGCAGCTGACGGAGTTGGTCAAAGGATCTGGGGGCAGAGCAGCCTGACGTTCTGGCCTCTCTCACCAGCTGAATTTGGGATAATTGAACATAAAGACTACAGTGGTTGCAAATCATTGACAAAGAAAGATCCAGACTCCTGCGGTGACTGCAGCCACTGAAGCATGCACACTCTGCTTAGAATTATTCTGACTAGAATTATAAAAAGGCCAGTTTTTATTCTGGAGTTTTAGTGGAGTAATTTATCTTTTTTAATTTTGTAAATTTTTTTGTTGACTTGAAAAGTGCTTTGGTGTGAGCACACTGTCAGAGGCTTTAGAGGCAAAGGAAGAGTGAGCATGAGATCCTGGGCTGAAATTCGGGGCCAGCCTGTCTCTTCAGGCTGCAGTGAGGACCTAAGTCTTCATTTCAGAAGCTTTGGAGTCTGCACAGCTGTTTCCCTCTGAGTTGGGGGTGTGAGCCATAACATAGAAACCATTTGTTCCAACGGAAATAATTCGCACTGGAAATCTCCCTGATACCCATCTCTTTGTGTCCTGGATTTTACATGCAGTAAGATGCACGGTGCACCTCTGCCGGTAGAGAAGCTTGAACGGGGTACGGATTGAGAATTGAAGGGTCCTCGGTTCTCAAGAAAGGCTGCTGACAATGGACCCTTGGTGCCGGCTAAGCTGGTGCTTCTCAAAATGTGGCCCCAGACCAGCATCAGCATCACCCAGAACTTGTTATCTAAGCAGGTTCCATGGCCCCAGCCCAAACCTGTGAATCAGAGGTCCTGGGGGTAGGACGAGCAATAAGGGTTTCTAGAGTGTCCAGGTGGCTGTTCCATCCACTGACTTTTGAAACCTGCTCTAAGAGATGTGGTGGTAACACTGAGTTTAGCTCAGTCTGAGCAATATGCTTGTTTCTACTGTCTCTCCTAATAAGCCTGGTTCTCTGAAAGTCCCAATTAATCAAGCTTTTCTGTGATGACTTGGAATTAATTCAACCAAGCGATTGCAGATTTGGCCCCAGAACAGAACAGTCTGACGATGAAAATCATAGGATTGTCACTCATAAAACTTTTCAAGAACATAGCTTGCATTTCAGGGAAAAAGTGGGAGCAGTTCCTAGGCTGAAACGGTAACTTTTCCACCGTCCTTCTTGAAAGAGAGTGGATGAAACCTGTAGCGGAGAGCAAAGACCCCAGTTAAATCTGTGGTATACTGATACACATGTCGTACATCAGTACAGCCTGTTTCTTCTTTTCAGGCCCAAACTGCTTTGCGGAGACTGCTGTCATCCCTGCCGGGAGAGAGGTGAAGACGGACGAGTGCACCATCTGTCACTGCACCTACGAGGAGGGGACCTGGCGGATCGAGCGCCAGGCCATGTGCACCAGACACGAGTGCAGGCAGATGTAGGGCGGGCCGCTCGCCCTCAGCGTCTGCTAGAAACCTGTCCCGGCCACTCGCCCTCAGCGTCTGCTAGAACCTTGCCCAGGCCGGGACCCTCTGGGCGACTCTGGGAGGCACTGGCCAAATGCATTAGACTTTCGCTGAGGAATCGTGAAAAACTGTTGGTCCTTTTGCTTTTCTGGGTCACAAAGACTGCAAGACAAAGAACTGGACATATTTCAAAACATCCATGAGAACTTTGGGCAAAAAAAAAAAAATCTGTCTCTAAATAAATGTGCTATTTTCACAGTAAGTACACTGAAGTCCACTATTATATATGAAATGTATTTCTATAATCCCTCTATTAGAGAGCTTCTATACATGTTTTCTATAGATACAGATTAAAAATGCTGTGTTGTCAACTGTCCAAGCTGTGTACCTGCATTTCTTTTTCAGTCCTGATTCCATCACACGAGGTTATTTGCAGTCGCTGATTCTCCTCCAAATCTTGAGAATATCGCACGCATGAATGGATCATGAGATAAGAGAATGGATTTTTCCTGAGATCCTGTCCAAATTCTTTTTTTATTTTACACTGGAGTATAGCTGATTAACAATGTTGTAATAGTTTCAGGTGGGATCCTGTCCAAATTCTGTTTCATTATAGAGATGGATGTAGTATTGATCCTTACATGAAACTGAAAGTGAAGTCGCTCAGTTGTGTCTGACTCTTTGCGACCCTATGGATTGTAGCCATGGAATTTTCCAGGCAAGAGTACTGGAGTGGGTTGCCATTTCCTTCTCCAGGGGATTTTCCTGTCCCAGGGATCAAACCCAGGTCTCCCACATTGCATGCAGAGGCTTTACCTCTGAGCCACCAGGGAAAGGATCCGGTCTAATTCACACGAATATTAGTACTTCCTTCTTGTAGCTTTCCGCTTTTATTATCTCCATGCTCAGTCATTTGGAAGATGCAGCTACAAAGGTAACTAATACACCATTTTTCTGTTCATTCAAAGCTCCCACACTGTGGGCCATGGGTAGATGCACACAAATATGTCATTTCACGTAGTTTACTTCTTCATCTAAGTATGACTTTACATAATGCCATCAACTGAGGAACACAATAGGCTGGGCAATTGCATTCTTGGTGCCTAAAGAAAGCAAATAGGGGGCCCTTGTTTCGTGGAGGAGCAGTAAGGGAACCTGAATCCCCGAACAAGTCTATGCCTTCAATCTACATGCAGTACAGAAAACCCAGCTAAGTCCACAGACTCCTGGGTCTCTTGGGACTGATCCTTTCTCTCCACGATTGGCACAGTCCAGTCCTCAGTGAAAGCCCCGTGTTCATCACTCTGCAAGAGCCAAGTGAGAAAGTAGTTCTGTTGAATATATTAACATAGCACTGAAGGTCACATGCAATGTTCCTGGAGTTACGTGTCCTTCCAAATTGACTCCATTTCTCTTCATGTGGATAAAAGAAGCCACTGCCAGTCCTCGCTGATCTGATCAGTGTGTGTTAGAGAATACTTCTGCCTTTATCAATCGCATTAACATTTGGCACATTGATGAAAAATGTAGCCAGAGATTAATCGGTTTATGGAGAAAAGGCAGAATTATGATCACTCTTTGACATCTTTAAAGCTTTTTGTCCCATACATTTATTCCAAAATTTAAATTAAGCATCCATTAAGTACAAATTAATTTTGACCACAAAAAAAGAATAAATCATGGTTTCCTGCCTTAATGGACTTTTGGCCTCTGGTGTAACATGAATAAGAAATGATTGTGCGCCGTGCTGGGAGCTGTGCTAGAGGTCAGCAGAAGCAGTCGGAGAGGCTTCATTCCATACAAAGAACTCATTCAGTTATAAAGTATGCATGATAGTCAAGCAAATTTGATACTTGTGTCATCACTAAAAAATTGACCCATGTGGACCTTAGTAAATGCAAAGCCACTGCTAACCGAGTCCTCTGGAAATTTACAAATGCTTATATTTCATTTTTATCTTGGGCCTTATGGGTCCCGCACACTGCTTTTCATGAAAATCCTCAGGGGAAGTGCCACCTAGACAATCTCAGGTATGATCAGCTTTCCAAAATTTAATTTTTGGCCTTAAAGGCTACTAGACATCAACCATCTCTCCATCGTCCCAGGGAAACATTTTATGGGACAAGGTTATACAAAGGTGTGATTCTGCCAACAAACGGCCCAGCCCCCTGGGGAAGTAGGGTTGTTGCAGCACACTGGAAGTCCCTCTGCTCCCCAGGGGATGCATTGCCACTAGAGATCCCACCTAGGCAGCCCAGAGTCCCCCCGCTTCCCTTGGTGAAGTTATCCCTCCCCAGGAAGCAATGAGCTCAGTGAGAACTTCAGGTAACCTGCTGCCGTGCTGCACAGAGAGAGTGAACCTGATGTCATCCTGGGACACTGTCTAAAGTCGTGTGGCCCACCCTGGTCCCAGGAGTGTTTCTCAGAGTCGGAGTCCTGGGGCAGTTATCTCAGTAAGCTAAGCCCCCTCCTCTTTCCACATAAGGATGATGTATTACCAAACACAGGGCAGGACATGCATTAATGAGACAGCACAGACTCAATACAGGATGTTACTACATGCACTGTTGTCCAAGAGAAACATGTGATTCTCGGGTTCTTTATTTCATGGTGTTGATTTAGACTTTCACATCCATAAAATACATCAGGGGGAGATTTGGTTTCTACCTTTCTTCTCCATAGAACGTTTGCTGAGATTTCTAATGATGAAACTGCTCTATTCAATAAATGTAATGACCTCAAAACCTGCATTATAAATAGGGGACAATTAAAGTCACTGATTCCAGGTTAAAGTTACTGTTTCCAAAATATGATGGTTTTGACATAGCACTGAGGAAGGAGCCTCAAAATTCAAGAGCTGAAGTGGTGCATGCCAAGTTACTTCAGTCATGACTCTTTGTGACCCCATGGATGGTAGCCCACCAGGCTCCTCTGTCCATGGGATTCTCCAGGCAAGAATACTGGAGTGGGTTGCTGCACACTCCTCCAGGGGATCTCCCTGACCCGGGGATGGAACCTGTGTCTCATGTCTCCTGCATTGGCAGGTGGGTTCTTTACCACTGTGCCACCTGGGAAGCCCACAGAAGTGGTGGGAGAACTACAAATCTTATAATTCAAATAGGTCTGCTCCATGAATACCTAATAAATATTGTTGAATGACTGATTCAAATGAAAAAAAAGGAACTCATGCTTACCAATGTATTACATTGCTGCTGCTCCTAAGTCACTTCAGTCGTGTCTGACTCTGTGCGACCCCATGGACTGCAGCCCATCAGGCTCCTCCATCCACGGGATTTTCCAGGCAAGAGTACTGGAGTGGGGTGCCATCACCTTCTCCAATGTATTACATTAATTCATTTCAAATTTTCAAACTACATATCTGAAAACATGAAGGTACTTGTGTAACAGTAGAGTGATTCTGGAACTTTCTAATCTGACCTTTTAGATTTTCAAGTTAGAGTCATTCTTTCAGTTATAGGCTCTTTCTTTGTTCGCTGGATGCATCAGTACTTGTACATTACACAAAAGCCCTGGGGAGTTACCAAAGTTCTTATTTCACTGTTGCACACAACAGACATTAGCTGTATTCTTAGCGATGTGCCAAGCCTGCAGTCCAGATGGAGAGGTGAGCATGTGCTTGCCTTCAAGTTCATATGCTTTGAAACTCACTTGCATTTGATTATTTTCTTTTTAATCTTGTCATACCTTCCATGCCTTCATCTCTGGTGTGCAGGAAAACATATTAAAGGACAAATTTTCAACATTAAAAAAATTCTGCCATCATGAATGTTTAATAAACTCTTCACTCCCTCGATGTTGTGTTATATATCTATAGTGTTAAAAAAGAAGTCCAAATTTTTCAGAGAATTCAAGTGTTTTTGATTATTTTGTTTTGCTTTTAAGCACTGAAATGGATTTTGTAATGTGTCCATTAGTTGAAACATGCAAATACAGTTTCTAACAAGCATTATTGAAAACTACATCATTTTAAATATAGATTATTGAAACAGTGAAAACAAAAGCACAGACACAAGCCAAATTAGTTAAATAGTAGCAACTAACTATTTGCTTTAATAGGCAAGAGATCATCTGCTTTTTATTTTCAAATGTCACCCACTGACACCGGGACAGTTCAGGCATTCCCATTAGTGCTGTGCTGTGCTAAGTCGCTTCAGTCGTATCCGACTCATTGCAACCCTACAAACTACAGCCCGCCAGGCTCCTCTGTCCACCGAATTCTCCAGGCAAGAATACTGGAGTGGGTTGCCATGTCGTTGCCAGGAGATCTTCCGGACCCAGGAATCAAACCTGAGTCTCTTGTGTCGCCTGCGTTGCAGGCAGATTCTTCACCCACTTGCCCCAGTAGTGGCACCACTGATTACAGCACATGGTTTCTCCGGCTAGTGTCATTTGGAACGTAATGTTCTTGCGAGATGCCCACCCGCTAGCACTCTAACGGCTGATGCAGTCGTTTTCCCTGAGTAATCTGGTTCACAGCAAGCAATACACACATTCTAGAAACAATGCATTGTTATGGTTCGTACTTTCCCCATTCCAGCTGCCGCTCCTCACGGCTCCATGCGCCTCACAGCAAATCAGCTCCCAGTCTACTTTATTTCCCTAAACATAGACTTCCATTTGGACTGAATTCTCCCCACTGCACACAGAACTGCCAGCCTCCTCAGCACAGCAGACCAGCCTCCTCAGCACGGCAGACCAGCGTCTTCACAAATAGGTTCTGGTCCACACTCCGACCCACCCACTGGCTCAGAGCACCCAGGCGCTGGGTGCCTCAGACAGTGCTCCGAGTTATGTCTCAACCTCCCACTCCTGCCTTTTCAGTGCTGGGAGAGTGGAGCCACTTTTCAGGATGAAACCTTAGGGTCATTACTCATGAGGAGCCTTCCTTAGTCCAAATTATATGGTCATTCTATGCCCCACCATACTATTCAGCTTATTTTAGCATGATTTACAATGTTGTGTTAATCCTGCTGTATAGCCAAGTGATTTAAATGCACATATAAGTACATTCTTCTTTATATTCCGTTGTGGAATATAATCATCTCTAGTACAATCTCTAGTACATCTCTAGTATAATCATCTCTAGAGTTTAGGTCTGGCAGCCATACATACCCATTTCCTTTATCACGGGATACTGAATACCGTTCCCTGTCCTGTACAGTAGGACTTTGTTGTCTATCCATTCTCTATATAATAGTTTGCATCTTCTAACCTCAAACTCCCTATCCATCCCTCCCTCGCCCCACCCCCTCTCGGCAGCCACAAGTCTGTTCTGTGAGTCTATTTCTGTTTCATTGATAAGTTCATCTGTGTAATATTTTAGATTCCACATATAACTGATATCGTATATTTGTCTTTCTCTTCCTTCCTTTAGTACAATCATCTCTAGTTGTATATCCACATTGCTGGAAGTGGCATTATTTTTGTTTTATAAGGCTGAGTAATATTCTATTGTATATATCCCACATCTTCTTTATCCATTCCTCTGTCAATGAATAGTTTGCCTCTGTGTCTTGGCTATTGTGAATAGTGTACTTAACCATGATTTCAAAATCATATCGTACTTTGCCTTATGGTTCATTTTACTTTTGCTCTATTGTTTAAAATCTCTTTGATTTAGGCTATTACCCAATCCTTACTGTTGCAGAATTTAGGTCTGGGAGCCATACCAATTTCCTTATCCAGGGGATCTTTCAACCCAGGGATCGAACCCAGGTCTCCCACATTGCAGGCAGATGCTTTAACCTCTGAGCCACCAGGGAAGCCCCAGTCACTGGCCATTTCTGATATAAGTCAGGGAAGTTTAGCGAAGTGAAAGTCACTCAGTTGTGTCCAACTCTTTCTAACCCCATGAACTGTAACCCACTAGGTTCTTCTGCCCATGAGATTCTCCAGGCAAGAATACTGGAGAAGGTAGTCTTTCCCTCCACCAGGGAATATTTTGGTGTAAACTTTCTAATGTTGAACATAATTAATTGCTTATACTGAGGAGACACTGGTACTCACTGATGATAAAGCAAGTCTATAGCTTTGGTATTTATTTCCTATTTTTGGAATGTAAATCTTTTATCTTAGACCTTTTTACACAGTGGTCAGTGTTCCTACACATTTGAATTTTTTACATGATTAAACAACTCGATAGTATCTAATGAACTAATGAATCAATGAACTGAGTTATCAGTACAGAAAAGTTTTCATTCAGCTCAGTTCGTTCAGTTGCTCATTCGAGTCCAGCTCTTTGAAACCCCATGGACTGCAGCATCCAGGCCTCCCCGTCCACTGCCAACTCCCAGAGCTCACTCAAACTCATGTCCATCGAGTCAGTGATGCCATCCAGCCATCTCATCCTCTGTCATCCCCTTCTCCTCCCACCTTCAATCTTTCCCAGCATCAGGGTCTTTTTAAATGAGTCGGTTCTTTACATCGTGTGGCCAAAGTATTAGAGTTTCAGCTTCAGCATCAGTCCTTCCAATGAATATTCAGGACTGATTTCCCATAGGATGGACTGGTTGGATCTCCTTGCAGGCCAAGGGACTCTCAAGTCTTCTCCAACACAACTGTTCAAACGCATCAATTCTTTGGTGCTCAGCTTTCTTTATAGCCCAACTCTCACATCCATACATGACTACTGGGAAAACCATACTTTTGACTAGATGGACCTTCATTGGCAAAGTAATGTCTCTGCTTTTTAATATGCTTGTCTAGGTTGGTCATAACCTTCCTTCCAAGGAGCAAGCGTCTTAATTTCTTGGCTGCAATCACCATCTGCAGTGATTTTGGAGCCCCCCCAAAATAAAGTCTGACACTGTTTCCACTGTTTCCCCATCTATTTCCCATGAACTGATGGAACCAGATGCCATGATCTTCATTTTCTGAACGTTGAGCTTTAAGCCAACTTTTTCACTCTCCTCTTTCACTTTCATCAAGAGGCTTTTTAGTTCCTCTTCACTTTCTGCCATAAGGGTGGTGTCATCTGCATATCTGAGGTTATTGACATTTCTCCCAGCAATCTTGATCCCAGCTTGTGCTTCTTCCAGTCCAGCGTTTCTCATGATGTGCTCTGCATAGAAGTTAAGTAAGCAGGGTGACAATACACATTCTTTCCCTCTTTGGAACCAGTCTGTTGTTCCATGTCCAGTTCTAACGGTTGCTTCCTGATCTACATACAGATTTCCATAGCCTGTTGGAAAAGTGTTAAAAATTGATGGTTGTCTATATTTAGGGCTTTCCCATGGCTCAGTATGTAAAGAATCTGCCAGCGCCAGTGTCAAACTTCAATCCGAATTTGCAAAGAACCTGCTGTTCTAACCTAACATAGAACTGTGGCAATTAAGTCCACATGCCTAATTTTAAAAGTAATAAATCTCATTGAACATTAAGTGACACAGGACAGTCATGCGAGCTGAGAGTACTCAACCAAAGTTTTACTAACATTCAGAAAACGTAAATGAAAATATGGTCTAACTGCTTGGCACATGGGCATTTTTTGGTGTAAGGAATACATTTTATTTAATTCCTACCTGTTAGGTTCAGATAAGTACATAAAGCCTGTGGCTGCCACATGATTTAGATACAGAATCAAAAATAATCAGGAATTTTAAGCACATTATTGACACAATCTGATGAATTAAAAAATTGTAAATAGTTACACCTATGTTTTAATTCAATTTTCAGAAAATATAAACATTTCTCAATTTTATATAACATTTAATCATTAATTTCTTACTTTAAAAAATCTTGGAAATAATTTCAGGAAAACTGTTCTTCAATATACTTTCTTAGCATATTTGTTTTCCCATTTTATTTACCTTATCAAAAGAACACAACTATTTTTCTGTGTAATTTGAGGAATTTTTTTTCTTCATAAGCATGTATTTTCCTACAATTAAAGAGAAAAGAGTAAAAGTATACAATAATATGTTTTTATGAAGTTATCAGCAATATATATATAACAGGCTAGTTTATTTCATAGTCTGAAATAACCTATTTAGGCAATCAAGAAACACAAATTGTAAGCCAAGAATTATGCAGTTTCCCCAGGCAGTAGTTAACGTACCCTTTTTTGTTTTCGTTTTTGTTTTTTGCAGAAAAGTAAATGTAGACTCAGAAATTGAAAAAGTTACTCAAGTTTCAGCCTACTCACTCAGTGATGGAACCTGACTCTCCTTTATACCAGAGCCAGAGACTTGAAGCCTTATCATGTGCAGACACTGGGAACTAGAGGGAAATTTCCAAAATGCCCTTCTACTCTAACCCACAGACATGCAGGGAATGAACAGCCACAGATTCCCCTAATTCAGCTACAGTGATCTCGACAGTTGTGAGACTGAAACGTTTTTCCTCACAAAATACAACTCTCTAAAGATTTGTCATATGGTTTTTACTTCTAAACAAACTGTACCAGCATCCCTTGTTAAAAGAGTGTTCAATCATCAGTAGTGTTTTATATGTCTTATGTAGGTATGGTCTTTGCACTGAAATGTATAAAATATGACCAAATATTAGGACTTATCTTCCTGAAACTAAATAAAGTAAACTGCTGTTTACTGTGTGCCAGTTTTTACAACATGCAGCACAACAGACATTTCAGATTCTTTCATCTGATTTCTTCCTTTTGTCACCTTTGCTGTATCAATGAGGGGATGGTGGATGACTTGTCTATATTTCAGTGTTAGGACTGAGGCCTCATCTGTCTGGTCCATTTCTCTGCATGGGTGGGGGGTAGTCAGGGCTGGAATGGGGGGTTCCACCTTCATCAAATTTTCCAGAGCAGCATCTAATGACCTTCCTTAACCACTGAAGTCATATTACAGATATTGTTTGACTGTATCCTGTATGTTGAGTATGGTTTAGGCCTGGAAGACCAAAAAATACCTGGCCTTTTGGCCCAGGGAGCTCGTTTAGGATACCGACTCTTTGTGATTCCATGGACTGTAGCCCACCAGACTGTTGTCAGTGGGATTTCCCAGGCAAGAATACTGGAATGGTTGCCATTCCCTTCTCCAGGGTATCTTCCTGACCCAGGAATCAAACCTGGTCTCCCATATAGCAGGCAGATTCTTAGGTCAGTAAAAACAACTCTGGCATTACATGCCACTTTGAACTTTTGCATTAAAGTCATAAATTTGCATCAGTATCACCATTTAAAATTCAAAAACCTTGCAATCTCCTGATATATAGTAGGGATTGAATTATGAGGTTAAGACTGTATGGAACCAGTAACAGTATTTAGTGCTTTCTTGGGTTAGTTATACTCCACCCACATTTTATCTTCATTTAATCCTTGTAAACTTTAGTTTAACTAATATAAATTAATTATAAGTGTAATCTGCCCACATTGTGCACGTGCTCAATCACTCAGTTGTGTCCAACTCTATGGACTGTAGCCCACCAGGCCCCTATGTCCTTGGAATTTTCCAGGCGAGAGTACTAGAGTATGTTGCCATTTTCTTCTCCAGGGGATCTTCCCAACCCACAGATCAAACCCATGTCTTGCACCTCCTGCATTAGCAAGTGGATTCTTTACCATTCTGCCATCTGGGAAAAGCCCAATGTGCCCACGCTCCAAGTTTAATCTGTGGTTTCAAAGCACTTGTTACGTCTCCAAATGAAGGCAAAGACTGTCCCCAATGGGAACAATCGCAGCGGTGGTGAGGGTGGTTGGGGCGGTGAGAAGGTTCCTCTGGGCGTCAGTCTTGACTGGCCGGCTCAGTCCAGCAGCCAGCACCCTCCATTTTTCTCTAGAAGAATTTCTACTTAAAAATAGGCATCAGTGCAATAAAGGATATTATTTCCTATCTTTTTATAGATTTGGATTAATTATAATGAATCAATATCATAAAAGGTACAGATGTTACAAACAGAAACACTAAAGAATCAAAATGTGTCCTCTATTTATGCAAAAAAACTGTACGTCTTTCCACAGACAACAGACTGGTGGTTACCAAGAGAGAGTGAGGGGAAGATGGACTGGGAATTCAGTCTCAGCAGACGCAAACTGTTACAGACAGGATGGGCAAACAACACGGCGTCCTACACGGAACTATAGTCAACATCCCATGATAACTGTAATGGAAAAGAATATTAAAAAAAAGAAGGTATATATATATATATATACACACACACACACACACACGTATGTATGTATAACTGAATCACTGCTACACAGAGGTAATTAACACAACATTGTAAATCAAATGTACTTCAATTAAAAAGAAAAAAATTAAATATCTTTAAAATAAACATAATGTGCTTTTTTAGTACAATAAGCAACATGCCTATACTTTAAAGGACAGATAAGGCATATAATGAGGGAAACGTAAAGGAAATTATTAATTTGGATCTGGAACCAAAGGTGGAAATTTATACTAGTACAGATTTTTAACAGTGTGTTAGAAAACTTTAAAATACTGAGAAGCATGATTCTCCCTTAAGGGAAAAAAAGACATTTAAAAAAGTAGTCTTTTGTAAGATATTTCCTTCAAGTTATTCTTCAGAATTATCTATATTTTCCAGCTGGACGTTTTCTTCCCATACATGCATGCATCTAAACAAATGGATGAACAGTTATGCTCTGAGTTCACTGAGATCTGAAGTATAAATATAAGCAGGATCAGATTAAAACAAAACAAACACAAGACAAGCAATGCATCACTGGGCAGACATTTCTTTTATGTCTGACATCAAAGAAAGTTAGATGGAAGCTGTAAAAAGTGTGCAGAGCAGAGTGAAAGAGATGCCACACGGTGGACGTTGCCATTCTAATTTGTCCACTAATTCATAAGGTCTATAACTATTTGCTCATAACTATAAGCATAATGTGTATATACACGTGTATTTGTGTTATTTACTACTTGTCAATTAATTTTTTAATATAATTGCAGATACTAATTCCACAGATCCAATATTTGAAAATAAAAATAATTTTAAAGGGCATCATTTATAAACATGTGTGATGACTTACAAGATACCAGGTGAACATCAAATCATAGCTCTCTGTTTTCATTTTTAGCAGAGTGTTCTAGGGATTGTACTCACTACATTTATTAATTACACAGTTTTCTGTAGACTGAGGTGATATATATATACATTTTTAGTACAATAAACAACATGTCTATACTTGAAAGGACAGATAAGGCTATATAGTGGGGGACATGCAAAGGAAATTATTAATTTGGATCTGAAACCAAAATGGAAAGCTGGAAATAGTATTTTATAATAAACAATTTTTGAAGATTCTAATTAAGTAAAAGTATTGTCTTAATTTGGATTTCCCAGGTGGCTCAGTGGGTGAAGAATCTGCCTGCAATGCAAGAGACATAAGACGCAGGTTTGATCCCTAGGTCAGGAAGATCCCCTGGAGAAGCAACCCACTCCAGTATTCTTGCCTGTAGAATCCCATGGACAAAACAGCCTGGCAGGCTACAGTCCATAGGGTCGCAAAGAGGTAGACATGGCTGAAGCAACTGAGCACAGCACAGCAATGTCTTAATTTAGGCCCATTCTATGCCTCTAAAATATTTAAATTTAAAACATACAATAACTTAGTTGTACCCCATTTATATATAATATCTACCAAGAATATTTTGTATAATACTTTAACAATGTATGGAGCTGAATTTATATGATTAGGTGCATGCACTGTTTCATGGGTATGTGTGTTGAGCAGATTTAAGTGAACTATTAAGCTGGGTTTTGCACTTCCACACAGAGTCACATTTAAAAGAATACTTCTAAAATATTTCAGGTTTTTAAAGTCTATTAAACAAGAAGAGTAATATGTGTGTCATTAAAAAAATACTCAAAATGCTACAAATACTTTGAGTTATTTCAATATAATCCTTGAGACTTAAACATACACTATGGTTTTCACTTCTTATTTAAATAAAGGATGGACATTACACTGAAGCAGTATCTATAATAGAAATTTATCCCCCAGTACAGACAGTAATGACAAGGCAGTCTCACTTTGTCACTTCTAAAATTAAATGCAATGCTCACTACACTACATAACTAGAAATAGGGTCTAACAATCAGTAAATACCTTTTCACTAGTTCCTTCCATGTTAGCTTGGAGGAAGACATCTTTAAAAAAATTAAAAACAAAAAATTTCAATTTAAAGCTAAGAATGTAACATTCTTAAATTGGAAGATTAGTTAACTTAGAAAAATTTTCCTGCCAAAAGCAACAAAAGAAGATGGACAGAAGATATAATTCTTTTGGCATCAAAAGGAACCATGGAATTCTGAAGACAGTGAGGACCTTCAATGTGCTAAAGGAAAATCACTGCCACCTTAGAATTTCATATGCAGAAACAGTACCCTCCAGACTGCAGAATACTTGCATGCCTGATTAAGATGTAATATTTATTGATGCTTTTATCATTTTTACAGACAATGCCAAGTCATAGTACGATTTCACTCCATTTACCTCTTTCTTACGTATGTTATTTAATGCACTTTAATTCTATGCACTTTAACCTTGTCTTTACTATTATGTTTCTGATACTCATTATTCATTTAGCTATATCCCTGAATTTGCTATTTTACTGTTTTCTATTCCATCTTTCATTGAAAATCATATTTTTTCTGCAATACTTTTTGGTATCTCTTTTAGTGAATTTCTACTGTTAGTGATTTTTTTTCAGTTTTCACTTAACTGAAAATACCTTTATGTCAACTGCATTCTTAAAA
>SJYC01100142.1:0-18707 GCA_006408675.1 Madoqua kirkii
CTAACCCTCTTCGATTTTGCAAGACCAGTTCGGATAGGGAGGTTAACAATTTTTCTAAATGACTAATTGATTCTTCTAGGCGGGTGATGTCTTCATCTATGGCTGCACGTAGCGAGTTAAATCCCTGACTGTGGAGGGACAAGGCCACTATTCCTATCCTGGCTCCAGCGATTCCAAGGCCAAATATAGTTGCTATAGTAATTGCAGTGATAGGTTCCCTTTTAATTCTGCTCTGTATTTCGTGAGAGTTGAGAGTCAGCTTTTGGGCCCAGTAATCATATACTGTCCCTTCAGTGTGATATAGAATTTTTGGCACTACTGCCACTAGAATGCACAATTCTTCTTTGGGGTCGAATACTGAGCTATGTAGACAAGGAGTCAGCCCAGTACGTGAGCAAACCCACCATCCGCCCATCTCTGGAGTTAACCATTTGCCTATGGACAAGTCTATGGGCTCAATGGCACGTGCACACAGTGGGGATTTCTCTGGTGACACACACCCTTTCCCAGAGTTCTCCCATCATAAGACCCACTTTTCATCCTCCCCAGTGGCACTGAGGAGGATCCATGTTGTTGTCCAGATTATAAGAGGCATTGAGGCCTATTACCTTGTAATAAGGGGGGTACAAGTTATAGCAGAGCCAGCAAGATCTAGTTGCCTCTGGGTTAGTCTAATTTAGAGTTGTATAGGCTGCTCTCACTAATTTCCATAGTGGGTCCGAGTTTCCAAGATTACGAGTGGGACCCAGGGGGCCCATAGGTCTAGATGGGACTAAGGATGTGAGAGCTTGCAGCAGCCCTCTCAACCAGGTTTGGACCTATACTGTATATCTGTATTGGCTCTAAAATTTGGCTTATAATTATGATTCCACTGTAAATTCTTGTAAATTGGTCTCTTCTGGTTTGAATCCCCCAAGACAAGCCTGAAACCCATGCTCTCTCTTCTTTAGCTCTTTCTTGGTTAAACCTCACCCTTATTTGTGCATAATTGCATTTTTCCTCGCATCCCCAGTCCCTGTAGGGAGGTATGGGTTTGGTAAATGAAAAGTTAAGCAGGTCCTGATTCCCTACTTCCCAGCTCCTAGGCCCATCATTAGAAGTTACACAATCCCCATGATGTATAATAATAGTCTTGTGCCCCCCTCCCCCACAAGTTTTCCAGTTGTGTCTTTGGTGTCCAGGACATACCCAGAATCCCTGGTTTTGAAGAGAACCCCTTGTCCAGGCTACATCTACTGCTGGCTTAAGGTCAAAGTACAAGTCCTGCCACCAAGTGTTTGGAGGATGTACTTCAGTGGTAGAGTTGAGCACCTCTTGCGTTATTCCATTCTGGAGTTTACAGGTGATCTTTACTGGCTGATGTGGGTTGGTGCTAGCAGCTCCAGAGTCGAGAAGAGTGGTCATCAATAAGATGGTCAAGATGACTTGCCTGGTTCTCGGCGGCTGCTGAGCTTCAGCTCGAAAGGATTTGATGGGTGCGGAATTACCTCCCATTCTTCTCGAGCTTTCTCTTGTTCTTCTGGGGTGGCCCGACGTACGTGGTTGCAATGCACTCAAGGTCCAATACCGTAGACCTTTAGGGCAGTGGGGGTGGTAAGGAAACAACATAAGGACCCTTCCATCTAGGTTCTAATGCCTTGGTCTGGTGCCGCTTAACCCACACCTAATTTCCAGGGCCAATATCATGCGGAGGGATGGCTCCCTTGTCTTGGCCCTCGTGTATTTCTCGGACCAATATCCAGACGTGTGTACCTTGCCCAATGCCATCAGAGCTTCTTGGAGCCTCCCTAAACTGGGGGGAGGTTGTTTCTTTCCCTCGAGGATAGGGCACATGGGAGGGGGTCTTCCGTACATAACTTCAAAAGGGGTCAAGTTAAGCTTGTAGGGGGTGTTACATGCATGGAAGAGGGTGAAGGGAAAAAGGGTCATGCAGTCCCTGCCAGTCTCTATTGCCAACTTTGCCAAAGTTTCTTTTAGGGTCCAATTCATCCTCTCAACCTGTCCTGAGTTCTGGGGGCTGTACTCACTGTGTAATTTCCATTTGGTCCCCAGGACTAGGGCAAGTCCCTGAACAATTTGGCTCACAAAAGCAGGCCCATTATCAGAGCCAATGGTCACTGGCAGTCCAAACCTAGGTACTATGTCTTCTAGGATCTTCTTGGCCACTATCATAGCTGTTTCCCCCTTAGTAGGGAAGGCCTCTACCCAGCCTGAGAAAGTATCCACCATGACTAGCAGATATCGGTATCCATACTTGCCTGGCCTTACCTCTGTAAAATCTATCTCGCAGTGCTGCCGTGGTCTTTCTCCCCAGTACCTCATTCCTGCATATTGTCCTTTTCCTGCCCTCATCAGCTGGCATGGTTTGCAGGCTTGGACTATGTCTCATACAGTCACCTGTTGCTAAGGAAACCTCTGACGTGCTGTCTGGAGAAACATTAGAGTCTTTTTTTTTTTTTTTTCTCCTAGATGGGTGGTCCGGTGTAGATGTTCACACAAGTGTCGACCTAAGTTGGCAGGAAGCATCAAGTAGTCATCTGGGTCTTGGTACCATCCATCTTCACCTTCTTTAAGGTCGACATTCTCTCGAATCCAGGAAAGATCAGATGAGGAATACTCAGGGACCAGGGGTAAGGTCCCCATACTCGGGGGTGGTAATGCTACTGTCAGTATGGGGGCAGCATAGTCTTTATTAGCTGCTTCCTGAGCTGCCATGTCGGCAGCCCAGTTGCCCCATGGCCTGGGGTCCTCTCCTTTTTGATGTCCAGGGACATGCACTATTGACACCGCTCGAGGCAGCTGGATGATCTCCAAGAGTCTGCGGATCTCAGTCAGATTTTTAACGTCCTTCCCTTCAGCCATCACAAAACCCCGCTGTTTATATATTGGGCCCTGAATGTGCACAGTATCAAATGTATACTGGCTATCCGTGAAAATGGTAATTATTTTTCCTTTGGCCCTCTCCAGGGCCTGTATCAAGGCAATCAAGTCTGCCTTTTGTGCGGAGGTATCCTGGGGAAGGGCTTCCGCCCATATTGTCTGCCCAGAGTCATCAACTATTGCAGCCTCTGCCCTTCTCTGTCCATCCTTAATAAAACTGCTTCCATCTGTAAACCATATCAGTTAACTGTTATTTAAAGGCACATCTGTTAGGTCTTTTCATACCACTGTAGCCTCAGCCAATATCTCACCATAATCATGAAGGGGACGATCTTCCTCCGGGTTGAGTAAAAGAGTAGCCGGGTTCAGGAAGCAGGGCGTCTAGAAGTGTATCCATGGGGTGTCAAGCAGCAAAGCCTGATAGTGTGTCAAGCGGGCATTAGAAATCCACTTACCTGGTGGCTGCTTTAAAACTCCTTAGATGGTATGGGGAATGTAGACCAGAAGTCGCTGTCTATAAGTCAGTTTATTGGAGTCATGGATCAGGAGGGAAGTGGCAACAATAATTCAAAGGCAAGGTGGCCATCTGGCAGCCACTGGGTCTAGTCGTTTGGAGAGGTAGGCCACTGGTCGCCTTCATGGCCCCCACTTCTGTGTTAAAACCCCTTTTCCTACTCCCCATTTCTCATCTACAAACAATTGAAAGGGTTTAGATGGGTCAGGGAGAGTAAGGGCTGGGGCTTTCAACAGGGCTCATCTGAGTTCTTAAAAAGCCCTCTTCATCAGCTCAGTCCATTCCCAGCTCTTATTCTCCCAGATCCCTTCATATAGTGGTCAGGCTTTTTCAGCAAACCCCAGAATCCATAACCAGCAATACCCCACAGTCCCCAGAAACTCTCTCACTTGTCTTGGAGTTACAGGCTTAGGGATCTGCAATATAGTCTCTTTCATGGCTTGTGTTAGCCATCTTTGCCCTTGTTTTATCTTGTACACTAGGTACATGACCTCCTGCTTAGTAATCTGTGCCTTTCTTGCACTGGCCCGGTACCCAAAGTCCCCAAAGTTTGAAGGTCACCTGTTGCCTCTAGGCATGCTTCCTCCATAGTTGTTGCTAGCATAAGATCATCAACATATTGCAATAGCACAATGGTGGGGTGATCAACCCGATACTCATGGAGGTCTTCACCTAGAGCCTCATTAAACAGCATGGGTGAATTTTTGAAACCTTGTGGTAGTCGAGTCCAAGTCAGCTGTCTAGGGGTCTTATTGTCTTCTTCTATCCATTCAAATGCAAAGATCTCTTGGCTTGTTGGGGCCAGGGGCAAACTGAAAAATGCATTGTTCAAGTCCAAGACAGTATACCAAACAATCTGGAGATAGGCTGCTTAGTAGAGTATAAGGGTTAGGAATGGTGGGATGAATGTCACTCAACCGTTTGTTGACTTCTCGTAGATCTTGGACTGGTCTAAAGTCAGTTCCCTCAGGCTTTTTCACAGGCAATAGGGGAGTATTCCACGGGGACCAGCACTTTCCGAGAATCCCTGCCTCCAGGACGTGCTGTATGTGTGGCGTAATTTCTTTCTGGGCCTCTTGGCTCATGGGATACTGTCTTACCCTCACAGGAAGAGCATTGGCCTTCAGTTCAACAGCAATGGGAGGTCTTTGTTTGGCTAGTCCCACTCCCGCTATTTCTGTCCAGGCCAGGGGTTATCTTTGAATCCATTGCCGCACAGCAGGGTTTATAGCTACAGGGGGCTCTGGTGAGTACAGTCTGTATTCGTCCCTCAATGCTAGAGACAGAACTTGTATAGGATGTTCGGTCCTGTCTAGAACCGATATCTGTCCATAGTCAAAGTGAATTTGGGCATTGACCTTAGATAGCAAGGCTCTTCTCAACAAAGGTGCTGGGCATTCGGGTATCACAAAAAAAAGGGGTTATCTTTGAATCCATTGCCGCACAGCAGGGTTTATAGCTACAGGGGGCTCTGGTGAGTACAGTCTGTATTCGTCCCTCAATGCTAGAGACAGAACTTGTATAGGATGTTCGGTCCTGTCTAGAACCGATATCTGTCCATAGTCAAAGTGAATTTGGGCATTGACCTTAGATAGCAAGGCTCTTCTCAACAAAGGTGCTGGGCATTCGGGTATCACAAAAAAGGAGTGGGTCTCCTGTTGGGCCCCCAAGTTCACGTGTCATTTTGTGGTCCATCCATATCGTTTAGTCCAAGTGGCTCCTTGTACCCAGCTGGTCTTTTTAGACATTGGTCCATCTTTCTGATTTAGTACTGAGTATTGGTCTCCAGTATCTACCATGAAGCCAATCGGTTTCCCCTCCACATTTATAGTTACCCAGGACTTGGGGAGGGTTTTCGTGCCCTGATCCCCTCTAGTCACTATCCTCTCCTGCATAAAGGATATGGGCTCCTGTAGAGGACGTTGAGGACCTCTCTTCTTTGGTAGGTTTCTCTCTCTCTTTTAGATTTTTCTTGGGGCACTTATCCTTCTGGTGCCCGAAGTCCTTACAAAATGCACATTGATCTTTCCTAAGTCCTCTCTTTGCCGGCCTCTCTTCACCCTTCAAGTTAACTTTCTTTGCCTTCTGAGAATTACTTTCCTGTTCTATCCCTGCAAAAAATATATGGGACAACTCTTTTTGTTCTTTGGCCCTGAATTCTCTCTCTTCCCATCTAATATGTTCTTCTCTCTCTTCTGGAGTCTCTCTGTGATTAAAAACTCTTTCAGCTACGCTTACTAAGTCCTGCAAGGTCTGTTCACCACTCCTCTCTATCTTCTGTAACTTTCTCCTGATATCAGGGGCTGCCTGATTTACAAAATACAGCATTAGTGCTGTCCATGACTCATCAGCTTGGGGGTCCAGAGGGGTGTACTGTCTGAAGGTGCCCGTTAGCCTTTCAAGGAAAGCTGCTGGGCTCTCATCTGGCTCTTGTCTAACCAGTTTTATTTTAGCCAAATTGGTTGGCTTCCTGGCAGCCACTCTAAGGCCGGCCATGAGAGTCTGGCGATACACTCGGAGATGCTACCTACCTTGGGAGCGCTTGAAATCCCAGCAGGGCTGCACCAAGGGAAACCCCTTATCGATCAGGTTAGGCTGCATAGTGGGTCTCCTATCCACCCCAGGTACAATTTTCCAAGCTTCTGATAGGATCTTTTCATGTTCCTCTATGGTTAAGAGCACCTGTAACAACTGTTGACAATCATCCCAAGTGGGGTTATGGGTGAAGAGGATAGAATCTAAAACATCAATGAGACCCTGAGATTGTTCCGAAAACGAGGGGGTCTGAGTTTTCCAGTTGTGAATATCACTGATGGAAAAGGGCCAGTAGTGATATGTCCATTCTCCATCCGCTCAGGCAGGCCCCGCCTGGACTGGAAATGCCCAAAAAGTGGAGGAAGGGACCTCCAGGTCGTCGTCCACCTGGGCAGGCCCCTCCTGGACCGGAAACGCCTGGACGTAAAGAAAGGGACCTCCAGGTCATTTTCCACCACGTTGGCAACTCCTCTGGTTCTTCCCTGAGTCTCTTGAGCAGAGCAGGACCCCCCTTCTCGGATAGGGGCCGAAGGCTCAACATCCCTCCTTATTCCCCTAGACGAGACCTGAGGAACCTGTGGAAGCAAAGGTGGATGTGGGTCCACATCGGGGAGTGGAGAAAGTTCAATCTCTAGGTCTAATAGATTGAGGTGCAGTGAACATTCCTGAAGCACCGGTTTTGCCCGATTTTTGCTCCTTTTATCTTCTTTTTCTTTGGTAGTTTCCACTATTAGTACCTGCGGACATGAAGAGGCTTGTGATGGTGAAGAGGGACAATGGGGGGTTAGAAGGTGAAAGGACAAAAGGTTTAAGCCAAGGTTTAAGCCAATCTGGAGGATTCTCCACTAGATCCTGCCAGACCAAAATGTATGGAGTTTGGTTCAGGTGTCCAAACAGGTTGGGACTAAGCATTTTTTCTCTGACTGCTCAAACAATAGGCAAGTAAAAGGTGCCTTCTGGTGGCCAGCTAATGTCCAAGGTGAGCCATTCAACTGAGCAGAGCATCACCAATTTGCTTTTCTTCACCAGCAGGGACAAATTATATGCCCTAGACTTAACATTAGAGAAATGGTCAGTCACAAGGGTCAAAGGAGTAGAAGCCCTTTGTCCCATGTTTGCAGACATGAGGCATTTGCACTGGGAGCTTCTAGGAACAAACAAAGAACACAGAGACAGTGCCAGCACTCAAACACAGCGACCAGATGCAGACAGCAAACACAAGATGGCCACCAGCAACCCAGCACTAGATCTTTCTGGGCTCTCTTTTCAGTCTTATCTGCAGGATGTTCACAGAGCCAGTTGCCCGCTCCCCGGATACAATATCGGGGGCCCCGGTCTTACACTGGACTTATTCCTGTACTCACGCCCAACTGCTGCTCCCCCCCCCCACCCCCGGTATGCTACTGGGTCTAGGTCACATGCTGGGCTTCTCCAGAGCTAGCACCGGTGTTCAGCAATCTTATCCCCTAGCGAGGTCCCCCTTCTACCAGGAGAGTTGTTCTGCCCAGTCAAAGGGAGATCCTGGACCAGCCCCCAAATGTTATGCTCCAAGTCCAAGTCCCCAAATAGAGAAAAAATCCACCATGGCAATGCAAAGGCAAGAAGGGAATTTATTTATTGCTAACTCTAGTTAGGGCACCCTGCCACATCCAACACAGTAAAGTAGGCAAGAGGTCCCCAAGCCTTGAATTTCAGCAGTATTTATAAACTTATAACAAAGACAGGGAGTTGGCAAGGGCGGATTGGTTGCAACAGATTCTTGATACTTATTAATTGACTAAATTTTGCACATGCGGGCTCACTTAAGGGGTTTTTCATGTTATCTGGGCTAGCTCTAACCAGGCTATGGGGAATATGCTAACTGGCTGAGTCTCAAGGTCGGGGGGATGATGATCTCAGCTCCTTCTGGGCAGTGACTCAGCTTTTCTGTCAGGTCTCAACAATAGAATGCTGTTGAATAATGTATAGAGCATTTGACTGGTTACTACATTTCTTTGTTGATAATTCAGTAAGCACTTAAAATGTGTCATTGGCAGACCCTATGTTTCAGCTGATGTGAAAGATACATTGAAGACTTGATATCTGCGTTCTCCTTCCTAGGAGGGTAAACAGAAGTTCTTTCCCATCCAAAGAAAGAGTTGAGACAAAGTTGTGAGAAGGGGCTTAGCATGATTGAAAGTAATTTGTGTGATTAAGAGAAAGATAATAAAACTACTAAGGAAAATATATCATGTTTTTCAAGAACTTTTTAACCATGCTGATGTGCTACAGTCACCACTAGGAATTTATTCTGTGTCTGTGGCAACAGATAGGCAACATCCAAAATGCATTTGGAATGATAGGGTGGCATCTTGGTGTCAGGAAATAAAAGACAGGCCTTAAGGACAGCAGAGCAAAAATGAGCCTATAGAATATCACTTGTAAAGTACATACCTTGTGCTGACCATTGGCCAGTCACTGATTGCCATGCTATCTTTGTTATCACAATGATGGCATAATTGTGATCAAGATTTGGGGCATGTTACAATATCTGTAATTTCAAGGATAGAATGAATTTCTATAATGAAAGCAATCTGCTGTCTACCCTTTTAAGACTCCACCAGTAACTAATAGAATATAATATGTGAATGTACTGAAGTTCATACTGTGTATTTTTATTTTTCTAACTTTATTTGCATCTCTTCCTTCACCCATACCATCCTAATTTAGACACCCCTTTATTTCAGCAGGAGTGATTTCAGAAATCACTTTATATCGATTACCTCTTTTCCCTTTGTTCTCATTTTCTTGCTTACAAATATTATATAAGGTGTCACTTTACCTAGGATGCATAACGAATATTTTTTAACTGACGTTTATAAAGCCATGCAGTAAAATAGCCAACCATTGAACTAAAGCCTCATTAACATGTAAAGTTATTGTTCAAATACAAGAATTGCAGATATTTGTTGACATCTCTGAATATAAATTTCAATCTTCTTTAGGCTCCATAATCTGACATGTATTTGATAGGTCAGTTTTAATTAGCATGATTTTCATATGATTATTATTGATGAGTTTACTTGAAAGAGAGGAGACAGATGTATAAGCGATTATTGGCACTGAGAACCATGAGTTGCTTCTCTCTTGCAAGTTAGGAAAAAGACTGTTATGAGCTGACATATTGCTATGCCTGACTGGAAATTCAGAAGGTTCTACCGTCAGTGCAGAATAACTGCTCTGTAATAGAGATAGTATGTGGTTCTGAGAAGCAGATGTAGTAGCAAAGTTCTCAACATGGCCATTTACTTGAGTATCTGGATGCCAGTCAAAAATGCTCCACTTTTTAAAAAACATCTGGTTTATCTACCACAATCTGTTCTGTTTGTCTAACTGATATTGCTAATGGGGTAGGTAAGTCACATGGAAACAGGACGCTTGTATTACCAACTATCTGAATGTTATGAGACTTTTGTAGGGAAGGCACACTTAAACTTGTGGAGGCTGGAAATGCGCTCTCTCCACTCGTTTTTGAAAGAAATTCAGAGTTATGTTCATCTTTTTTGACACTTGCTTTAGCATGCTTCTTGTTATCTTGAACTAATGAAGATATTGGAGACACATTGTTAATTCCAACCCTTCTTTGTATTTTTTACTAAAAGTTGGGGATGGTCTCTCTTGAAATTTGGATTATAGTAGGTCTGTAACTAAAATCAAAGAATTAAATTATTTAGTTTCTTTATAAACCAAGGTAAAACTGACAGAGCTAAATTATAAAATCATATTCCTTTAATGGAACTAATTAAATAACATCAAATAAAATATCTCTGTTAGTAGTTTTAACAGGCAACATGTTAGAAAGAATATGCTCAACTAAAAATATGTTGTATATATACAGTAAATATAACTTTAAGTAGCTTCAGAACTTGTATCTGGTTTCAAGTTTCTAGGAAATTTTGTAAAACATCCAATATTCTAACATCCAGCTGTTTTCAACTTCAAAATAATAAAACTTTTCCAACAATTTATCTCACGTTTAAATTCCCTTTTAGCTACATATGTGAACATGCTTTCTAGGTCACATGATTTAACCTGACATACTGCCAATAAGTGAAAATTTTGGATTGCCTTATTAGTTCTGAGAAGTAGAGGGAGTAGCAAAGTCCTCCAGGTGGCCATTTACTTGAGTGTAGCAGCTATCTGAAGGCCAATCAAAAATGCTCCACTTTTTTAAAACATCAGGTTGATCTACCACGATCCGGTCTGTTGGTTTAACTGATATTGCTAGTGGGGTAGGTAAGTCACATGGAAATAGGAGGCTTGTATTAGCGGCTATCTGGATGGTATGAGGCTTTTGTATGAAAGGCACCCTTAAACTCGTGGGGACTGCAAAAGTGCTCTCTCCACTTGTTGTTGGAAGAAATTCAGAGTTCTGGTCATCTTTTTTGACACTTGCGTTAGCAGGCTTCTTGTTATCTTGAACTAATGAAGATATTGGAGACACTTTGTTAATTCCAACTCTTCTTTGTATTTTTACTAAAAGTTGGGGATGGCCTCTCGAAATTTGGATTATAGTAGGTCTGTACCTAAAATCAAAGAATTAAATTATTTAGTTTTTTTTTTTTATGCACCAAGGTAGAATCGACAAAGCTAAGTTATAAAAACGTATTCCTTTAATAGAAGCAATTAAATAACGTCAAATAAAATACCTGTGTTAGTAGTTTTAACAGGTAACATGTTAAAAATGATATGCTCAACTAAAAATATGTTGTATATATGCAGTAAATATCACTTTAAGTAGCTTCAGAACTTGTATCTGGCTTCAAGTTGCTAGGAAATTTTGTGAAACATCCAATATTCGAACCTCCAGCTGTTTTCAACTTCAAAATAATAAAACTTTTTCAACAATTTGTTATCTCACATTTAAATTCCGTTCTAGCTACGTATGTGAACATAATGCTCAACTAAAAATATGTTGTATATATACAGTAAATATAACTTTAAGTAGCTTCAGAACTTGTATCTGGTTTCAAGTTTCTAGGAAATTTTGTAAAACATCCAATATTCTAACATCCAGCTGTTTTCAACTTCAAAATAATAAAACTTTTCCAACAATTTATCTCACGTTTAAATTCCCTTTTAGCTACATATGTGAACATGCTTTCTAGGTCACATGATTTAACCTGACATACTGCCAATAAGTGAAAATTTTGGATTGCCTTATTCAAAAGAGATGTTTTCTTCTTCCAGAAAGACAGGTCGTGAAGCAGCTCTTTGAACAGTTTGTCGGTTTTCATTAGATCCATAAAGGTTAAACTGTCAAGTGAAACTTTTCATACATTTGGTTTCAAATATTCTGAAAGACTCCTTTCTTTCCAAGACTTTTTTCTTAAAGAGTTCTTCATTGAACACTACACATGTGCCTGTCACTTCCCATCAAATTGATTCAAACTGGTCAGATTCAACTATATTCCAAAGTTTTTGTGGCAATGTGAGTGAAAGAAAATAATTCACATCATCTGTTTCAGAGACAGAATATGTGTAGTGTGGCCTTTTGATCACAAGATCCTCAGAGCTTGAAAAGCATATTCTTCAATCACAGTTCTCAAAACTGAGACCTCAGTGGTATAATCATACAAAAAAATCTAATGGAGGTTTCTGAACAAGTGGATTCATCTTTAGGAGGCCTATTCAACTATATTCCAAAGTTTTTGTGGCAATGTGAGTGAAAGAAAATAATTCACATCATCTGTTTCAGAGACAGAATATGTGTAGTGTGGCCTTTTGATCACAAGATCCTCAGAGCTTGAAAAGCATATTCTTCAATCACAGTTCTCAAAACTGAGACCTCAGTGGTATAATCATACAAAAAAATCTAATGGAGGTTTCTGAACAAGTGGATTCATCTTTAGGAGGCCTATCTTGAATTTCTGAAGAAATATGTGCCATCTCAGAGAAATATTTCTTCAGATAATTTTCTCATTTGTCTGCTTTTACTCACTGCAACTTCAAATGATGTTTGGCTGGCCTACAGGGAGAAACTCTCTAGACCATCGCAGAGGTCCTTCCAGTCAAAAAGCTGTGATATCGCAAAATCACTGGTCTCCTAGCAATTGAAAAGTAATTCTCAATCAGTGTTTACTTCAGCATCAACTTAAAATACAGACTGTTTACACAAATAGTAACCAAAATCATGAAGCATGCAAAATCCAAAATCTCATTCCTAAAGAACTTTTTTTTTTTTTTTTTAAAGATTGCTCTGTTTGGGGTGGTCTTTCTGTTTCTGACAGTTTATGGTTCCTCTTTATTGTGGAGATTCCTCCCTGTAGGTGGGGTTGAATGAGTGGTTTGTCAAGTTTTCCTGGTTAGGGAAGCTTGTGTAGTGTTCTGGCTGGTGGAGCTGCATCTCTTCTCTCTGGAGTGCAATGAAGTGTCCACTAGTGTGTTTTCAGATGTTTATGCATTTGCTGCTTGGGCAGCCTGTATATTGAAGCTCTAGGCTATGTTCCTGTGTTGCTGGAGAATTTGTGTGGTATGTCTTGCTCTGGAACTTATTGGCTCCTGGGTGGTCCTTGGTTACAATTTAGGTATGGAGGTTTTTGGATGATTTCTTTTCTTTTTTAAAATAAATTTATTTTAACTAAATGTCAATTACTTTACATCATTGTATAGGTTTTGCGATATATCAACATGTATCTGCCACAGGTATACACGTGTTCCCCTTCCTTAACCCCTTCCCTCCTCCCAACCCATACCATCCCTCTGTGTTGTCCCAGTGCACCAGCCCAAAGCATCCAGTATCATGCATTGAACCTGTGCTGTTGACTCATTTCATATATGATATTATACATGTTTCAATACCATTCTCCCAAGTCATTCCACCCCCCTACTCTCCCACAGAGTTTAGATGACTTTTCTATACCACTGTGTCTCTTTTGCTGTCTCACATACAGGGTTATTGAAAATCACATCAATAAATCTACTTCATTTCTAAAATAAAAGTGATTTACCATCCTTCTATGCACACATTCTTAATACTCAATATTGTTACCCTAGCAAACTTGGTCTACTTGCTTCTGTGCACAAACACACACAAAAATGTTATGGACTATGGGTTTCAGTGAAAAAAGAAAGAAAGAAAGAAAGAAAGAAAGAAAAGTGCTTATTGTAGGACCGAGCAAGGTGTCTTAGCTGGTGCTTCAAAGACCCAAATCCCCAAATGTTTTCAGGGGAAATATTTTAATGACTGACTGAGGTGGAACATGGGATCTGTGATCAATTATGGACTATGGGTTTCAGTGAAAAAAGAAAGAAAGAAAGAAAGAAAGAAAGAAAAGTGCTTATTGTAGGACCGAGCAAGGTGTCTTAGCTGGTGCTTCAAAGACCCAAATCCCCAAATGTTTTCAGGGGAAATATTTTAATGACTGACTGAGGGTGGAACATGGGATCTGTGATCAATATTAGGACATTCTAATAGCCTATTACTGGGGCTATTTGGAGTCCACATCATCGACCGTCTAGTTCCAACTATGTATTTAAATTTCAGCCTGGTTTGGGCTTTAGCATCTCTAAAACTATTCACAGGATATTGCTCAGAATGTTATCGATGGTCCTTGCTGCTGCTAATTCACTTCTGTTGTGTCTGACTTTGTGCGACCCTGTCCCTAGGATTCTCCCTAAGCAGCCCACCAGGCTTCCCCGTCCCTAGAATTCTCCAGACAAGAACATTGGAGTGAGTGGCCATTTCTTTCTACATGATGGCCCTTGAGGAGGGACTAAAACTCTTGAATTTGCTTAATGGCTAAATAATTATTATTCTCTATTGCTTGATTATTTTCCTTAGTTTCTGTCTTTTCTAGCTACTCTGATTAAAATTACTTTTGAACGTAAGGAGGTCTACAATCTCCTACCTCTCTCTCTCGATTTTCATACTTTTCAATCTTAAGAAGGGACTGCTTAGTCCAATACACATTGAACCTGTCTGGCAATTCGTTTGACAAATAATATTACACATGTTTCAGTGCCATTATCTCAAATCATTCCACCCTCGCCCTCTCTCACAGAGTCCGAAAGACTGTTCCATACATCTGTGTCTATATTGCTATCGTGCAAAGGTTTATCATTACCATCTTTCTAAATTCCACATTTATGCATTAGTTTACTCCGCTTGCATTTTTCTTTCTTGCTAACTTCACTCTGTATAATAGGTTTCAGTTTCATTCACTTCACTAGAACTAATTGAAATATATTCTCTTTAATGGCTGAGTAATACTCCATTGTGTATATGTACCACAAAGTTTTTATCCATTCATCAGCTGATGACATCTAGGTTGCATCTATGCCCTGCTTATTAGAAACAGTGATGTGATGAACATTGGGGTACATGTGTCTCTTTCAATTCTGGTTTTCTTGGTGTGTATGGCCAGCAGTGGGATTGCTGGATCATATGGAAGTTTTATTTACAGTTTTTGTTTGTTTGTTTGTTTTTTAAAGAATCTCCACAGTGTTCTCCACAGTGACTGTACTAGTTTTCAATCCCACTCACAATATAAGAGGGTTTCCTTTACTTCAGCATTTATTGCTTGTAGACTTTTGGATAGTAGCCATTCTAACTGGCATGAAATGGTGCTTCATTATAGTTTTGATTTGCATTTTTCTGATATTGAGTGATGATGAGCATCTTTTCATGTGTTTGTTAGCCATCTGTATGTTGTCTTTGGAGAAATGTTTGTTTAGTCCTTTGGCCTATTTTATCATGGGGTAGTTTATTTCCCTGGAATTGATATTCAGGAGTTGCTTGTATATTATTGAGATTAATTATTTGTGAGTTGCTTCAGTTCAGTTCAGTTCAGTCGTGTGTGACTTTTAGAGACTCCATAAATTGTAGCAGACAGGACTTCCTGTCCATAATCAACTCCCAGAGATCATGCAAACTCATGTTCATCCAGTCAGTGATGCCATTCAACCATCTCATCCTCTGTCGTCCCCTTCTCCTGCATCCAATCCCTTCCAGCTTCAGAGTTTTTCCAATGAATGAAATCTTCACATAACGTAGCCAAAATACTGGAGTTTCAGCCTTAGAATCATTTCTTCCAAAGTATACCCAAGGCTGATCTCTTTAGAATGGACTGGTTGGATCTTCTTGCAGTCCAAGGGATTCTCAAGAGTCTTTTCCAACACTATAGTTCAAAAGCATCAGTTATTCAGTGTTCATCTTTCTTCACAGTCCAACTCTCATATCCATACATGACTACAGGAAAAATCATAGTCTTGACTAGACAGAACTTTGTTGGCAAAATAATGTCTCTGTTTTTCAATATGCTGTCTAGGTTGGTCATAACTTTCCTTACATAGCATAAGCATCTTTTAATTTCATGCCTGTAATCAATATCTGCAGTTTGGGGACCAAACAAAATAAAATCTTAAACTGTTTCCACTGTTTTGCCATCTATTTCCTATGTGGTCATGGGATCAGATGCCATGATTTTAATTTTTTGAATTTTGAGCTTTCAGCCAACATTTTCACTCTCCTTTTTCAGTTTTATCAAGAGGCTTTTTAGTTCCTCTTAACTTTCTGCCATATGGATCGTGTCATCTGCATATCTGAGGTTATTTATATTTCTCCCAGCAATCTTGATTTCAGCTTGTGCTTCTTCCAGCCCAGTGTTTCTCATGATGTACTCTACATATAAATTAAACAAGCAGAGTGACAATATATAGACTTGGCAGACTCCTTTTCCTATTTGGAACAAGTCTGTAGTCCCATGTACAGTTCTAACTGTTGCTTCCTGACCTGCATACAGATTTCTCAAGAGGCAGGTCAGGTGGTCTGGTATTCCCGTCTCTTTCAGAATTTTCCACAGTTTATTGTGATCCACACAGTCAAAGACTTTGACATAGTCAATAAGACAGAAATAGATGTTATTCTCGGACTCTCTTGCTTTGTCAATGATCCAGCAGATGTTGGCATGTTGATCTCCGGTTTCTCTGGCTTTTCTAAAACCAGCTCGAACATCTGGAAGTTCATGGTTCATGTATTATTGAAGCCTGGCTTGGATAATTTTGAGCACTACTTTACTAGTGTGTGAGATGAATGCAATTGTGTGGTAATTTGAGCATTCTTTGGCACTGCTTTCTTTGGGATTGGAATGAAAACTGACCTTTCCAGTTCTTTAGCCACTGCTGAGTTTTCTAAATTTCCTGTCATATTGAGTGAAGCAATTTCACAGAATCATTAAAAGGGGGGTAAAAACCCTAAACAGACATTTCTTTAAAGAAGGCATACAGATGGCTAAAAACACATGAAATATCCTTAAAATTACTAATTATTAGAGAAACAAAAATTAAATTTTAATGTGCAGTCATATCGCACTGTTCAGAGTGGCCATGACCAGAAATTCTACAAGCAAAAAATCCTGGAGAGAATGTGGAGAAAAGTTAGCCCTAATACACTGTTGGTTGTACCACAAACTGGTACAACCTGTATGGAGAAGAGTGTGGAGATTCCATGGGAAACTTGGACTAGAACTGTCATATGACTGAGCAGCCTCACTTCTTGGCATATACTTAGAGGCAATTAGAATCAAAAGAGACACATGTACCCCAATGTTTATTGCAATTCTCTTTACAAAAGCTATGACATGAAAGTAATCTAGATGCACATCAGTAGATGACTATATAAGGAAATTGTGGTATATATGAAAATGGAATATTACTTAGCTACAGAAAGTCATATATTTGTGCCACTTTAATGAGGCAGTTCAACCTGCAGCCTATCATTCAGAGTAAAAAAAAAAGTTATAAAGAGAGATACAAATATAAAGAAGATCCACATATAAAGAACAGACTCTTAAACTCAATAAGGGAGTTCAAAGATGGGATAATTTGAGAAAATAGCATTGAAACAGGTATATTTCCATTTATAGAAGAGATGACCAGTGCAAGCTGAATGCATAAAAGATGCATCCAACACTTGTGCTGTGGAAAAACCCAGAATCATGGGGTAACAAGAGAGGTTTGAGTTGTGTTCAGGAGAGGGGCACACATGTATTCATGTGCTTGACTGATGTTGCTGTATATGTCAAAAACCATCACAGTAATACACAGTAATTCAGTGCCAATTAAAATAAATTATTTTTAAAAAGAAATATGAAGATATAAACAAAAAAGAAAAATCTTGTTCAGAATTAGCAGGGACGTGCTCCAGAATACAACCTCAACAATTGTTTCATATCTATTCAAGAAAGTGGGCTTAGGAGGGGCAGAATATGTGTGCTGGTAAAAAAGCTGAAAGTCAAAGAAGATAAGCTTGAGATTGCAACTATGCAGTTGCAGCATGGCCTCAGTATCACAGTCTAGGAAGTGGAAGATGCATGTGGCATAATGCAAGCTTGATAGATCACCATGCCTACTCTGGACTGGAGCATAGGCTCAGTAGGTGTTAAATGCATGCACTTGAGCAACTTTTCAGGGGTGATGTTACGTGGGTTTCAGAGTGAAGATAAATAGGTGCAGCAAAAGTGCTCTAAAATGGTGGATGAATACTTGTAAGAAGGAAGGTTTAGAGTGGAAGCTCAATATTTGCTACTCTTAGACTTAAACTGAAGAAGTAGGGAAGACCACTGATGATTCAGGTATAACCTAAATCAGATCTCTTATGATTATACAGTGGATATGAGAAAATGTTTAAGGGATTAGGTATGATAGAGTGCCTGAAGAACTACATATGGAGGTTTATGAAATTGTACAGGAGTCAGTGATCAAGACAATCCCCAAGAAAATGAATGCAAATTGGCAACTATTTGTTTCAGGAGGCCTTAAAAATAATTAAGAAAAGAAGAGATGCAAAAGGCATCTTAGCTTTAAATGTTTATTCTATGATTCAGACAATTGACCCAGTGTGGGATTGGACCCCTGCTTCAGTTCCTTCACCCACTCAGGGCAGATCCAGTCCTACTAACACTCCTATTTTTTCGCCCAGTTCTTTCATCCTAGTGAGTTTTGTGTGGTTCTATATATTCTTTTCCACTTGTCAAGTACTCCTGTCTACTTTCAGGTAATGTTCTGATTACTCTTCTGTGTCTGAAGCTGTAGGCCTGATGCACCCATGGAGAGATGTACTCCACATCCACCTACAGCTCCACCATCTTGTTCTCTCGTCTCACAAGAGTTTTAGAGCACAGAATCCACAGTAGTAGTAGGTGTGCTATATAATGTGAGCTCAGATATACTCTTGAGGGCAAGCTCAGTGATTTTAGCACAGCTGACCTAAAGCATGGACTTAGTGTTGTCCAGACACATGCTTCAAATGTTAAGAAAATTATTTATTGTGTGCCAGTTCTAGAGCACAAGATCAGTGGTTGTGTAGCATTTCCTGTAGCATGCAAGTTCAATTGTGGAAATAGGTATGCTCCACAATGCAACTGAGCAGTTTTAGACACCATGTGTTAGTGTACATGCTCCATAGTAGCTGGAACTGTGTTCTAGTGTGCATTCAGTAGTGGCTGGATGCATGTTGTCAGTGCCAATGGGATAGCTTCAGACAGCCTGTTCTAAAGTGCAAGCACACTAGTGGCAGATCGTGTGCTCCAGATTGCAAGCTAAGCAGATTCAGTACTTCTGTGCTAGAGCTGAGACATAGTAGTGATGTATGCAGGCTCCAAAATGCCATCCTACTATTTGTGTCACACCTGCTCTAGAGCACAGTTTTAGTAGTGATGGGGAGAATCCTCAAAAGCACAATCTCAGGAGATGAAGCATGTGTTGTGCAAAGCAAACATGCAGTATTTGAAGCTTGCCT
>SJYC01100143.1:0-28412 GCA_006408675.1 Madoqua kirkii
CCAAAATGCCATCCTACTATTTGTGTCACATCTGCTCTAGAGCACAGTCTTATTAGTGGTGGGGAGAATCCTCAAAAACACAGTCTCAGGTGATGAAGCATGTGTTTTCTGAAGCAAAGATTCAGTATTTGAAGCATGCCTGCTCTAGATCATGGGTCTGTATTAACAGGGGTATGCCTAAAGTGTGTTTCCCTACTTTGATGCATGCTGAACAGCTAAGTTCAGCAGATGCAGCGTACCTGCTCTACATGTGCTTCAGAGTGTTGTCTCAGGAGTTGCAGTGCACTTAAGAGTTCAGACTGCAGAGGAATATGCAGAGAGACATGTCCTCTTGAACTCTGGGTTTTTATTTTTGGTTGCATAACCAGAGATCAAATTCAGAAAATGTGATATGCCTGCTCTGCCACAGAAGCTCAGTAGTCAGAAGATAAGCCTTCAACGGTGCAAGCACAAAAGTTGTGGAATATGTATATTGTGACACATGATCAATTGAGGCAGGAAATATAAAGTATACACCAGGCCTGTAGTGGTGGCACATCATCCATGAATGTACAGGTACACTACTCACAGCTTGCACAGTCTAGAGTGCTGGAAGACTAGTAGCAAAATGGCTGTATAAAATGTCATTGGGGTAATTGCTTCACACATCTAGAGCTATACCTCAAGGAAGTGACTTTATGCTTCAGAATTCAAGATCACTAGTGGTCACACAGTTGATCTAGAATGACGGTTCCCTCGTGGGTAGGATATATGTTTTACAATGCAGCCTCCATTTTCCTTGACTAGGTCCTCCAGAAGGAAATCTCAGTCATTGGAACACCTGCTCTGGAGTGCAGGAAGAAAAGTGGGGAAAAAAGGCAACAGAGGGCAAGTCTGGTCATTGGCAATTTTTGGCTGCAGAGTGTAGGCTTACTAGTTTAAGCACACAGACCATGGATCAAGATTAGTAGTGGCGGAACTCATTCTTTGGCGGGGTCCAGCCTTGGTGGATCCAGGGAAATTCGAAGCTTGGATGGCATAGGCAAGGAAAACTTATTTATTAATATAAGATTAGATTAGGTAGAAACAATGTAGTAGGAAAATTAAGTGCAGAAAATAGGCTGAATAACTTGGCTTATGGGGAAAATGAATAAAATCTCAGGATAAGAGATTTGCACCATCTACATTGGGCCACTGTCGCCCACTTGAATTTCAAAGGGTGCCCCGCCTTAGGCTCCCTTTTGTGCGGGCCTAAGAAGCCAGGGCATGTAAGCAGACATGGTGAGCCACCCCTCTCCAGATGGGAATTCAGCCAGAAAAGCAGAGGAAGGGAGAGGGAGAAAAAAAGAGAGAGACACGGGGGGAGCCAGATTCCCTGAAACTAGGCCGAGAAACTGGTCCATCTTTTATGGTTCAGAAGTCTTTTTATACTTTTGATAATACATGGAGATCAATGGGTAATACAAAGTTATGCAACTTTAGCAGCTTAGACTCTTACCAAAACCAGGCTTTTCTCTCTGCATACCTAGTTGTATACACAAATCTTAGGTGACCTACATCATCTTCCTGCCAAAAGGGCCAATTAACATTTCCCAGTCCTTTTCTGATAAGGTTTGTCAACCAGAAGGTTTATTTGTGTTGTTCTTCTCAAAGTCTGGTGCCACTCTGAGAAAAACAGTAAATAAAGTTACATTCTTACATAGCAAAGATAAAGCAATTTACAAGTAAAAGGAGTACAGTGATTTATAACAAAAGAAATTAACTCAAAAGTCTAGTGTAGCTAACATCAAAACTACTATATATCTTTTTCCATATTCCATTTTTATTGATTAATATTCTCCCAGGTGCCTAAAAGATAAAGAATATGGAGACCTGGCAGAAAACTTTGAATCAACAGTGAAAAACCTCTACCGATATAATTTTTAAGTCTCTATCAAAGGCTCTGTATTTTTAAGATGCTTTTAAATTTTGTGCCTCTCATGGTTGGGGGGCTGTAAGCAATTCAAAAGCTGTAAGAGGTCCAGGGGAAACTGTTAGGCAAGTTAGAGAGCTATCAGAGGGGGTTTTAAGCCAAGACATTCTTTTTCAGAACTCTTGTTCGGGAAGGCAATTTCAGTAGTGCAGGGATGCAGAATCGAGTGCAATATACCAAAAGTTTGTGTGTACTTACAACAGGTATATTATAGAGACAGGTTCAGAAGTGGCAGGCCATATTCTCAAGAACTCAGGTTCAGGAGTGATGGGATGAATGTTCTATTGTGTAGTCTGAATGACAGCAACACAGTTGTTCTAAATCTTCTTAATAATCTCAATAATGGCAGCAAAGGTGATCCAGATTGGAAACTAAGTAGTTCCAGCGAACCTCCTCTAGATGGCGGTCTCAGTATTGACAAGCAAGTATTCCAGAGGGCAAGCTCAGTGTTTGTGGAGTATGTGGTTTGAACCCGAAGAATGAAATGGTAACCCACTCCAGTATTCTTGCCTGGAGAATCCTGTGGACAGAGGAGCCTGGTCAGCTGCTGTCCATGGGTTCTCACAGAGTCAGACAAGACTAAAGAGACTTAGCATGTATTGGAAAAGGAAGTGGCAACCCACTCCAGTATTCTTGCTCAGAGAATCCCAGAGATAGGGAAGCCTGGTGGCCTACTGTCTATGAGGTCACACAGAGTCAGAAATGACTGAAGCAGCAGCAGCAGCAATGGAGGTCTGAAATCAGGAGCCAGTAGTTGCAAAAAGCTTCTTGCATTTTCAGTCATTTTGGTATGCCAGGTCCAGAGTGCAGGTGCGCTTGTTTGTGATACTTATGCTCTAGAGTTGTATGTTCCAGAGTGCAAGCTAATTAGTACACATGTTCTAATTCAGTTCTCAGTAAAAGCAAAATGGAAACTCGTGATTTCAACCTCAGTAGTTTCTGCATGCATAATCAGAAGTAGTGGTTCATACACTCAAGAGTGCCAGATCATGAGTTGCAGCATAACTGCCACAGAGTGGGGCACAAAAGTGATAAGAAGTATACTTCAGAGTGCAAACTAAGTAGCTACTGGATGCATACTACAGAGGGTGAGCTCAGTAACTTCACTGTGTGCATGCTTCACACTATGAGCTCAGTAGTACGTGATGGTGTTATATTGACAGTATACACTTTAGAGCACTTGCTTAGTAGAGGCAGAATGCATGCCATTGAATATAAACTCAGTAGACTGGTTCTCAGAGAAGGCAATGGAACCCCACTCCACCACTCTTGCCTGGAAAATACCATGGATGGAGGAGACTGGTGGGCCACAATCCATGAGGTCACTAAGAGTCGGACACGACTGAGTGAATTTGCTTTCACTTTTCACTTTTTTTGCATTGGATAAGGAAGTGGCAACACACTCCAGTACTCTTGTGTGGAGTATCCCAGGAACGGGGGAGCCTCATGGGCAGCCATCTATGGGGCCACACAGAGTCGGACACGACTGAAGTGACTTAGCAGCAGCAGTCTGGTCCTAAGATAGGAGAGACATATGAGAAGGAGTTCAATTTTTCCTCAGTAAATACCTTAAAAGACTATCAGGATATGGAGTAACTTTTACAAAACAAGTTCTATATGCTAGCAGGAGACACTAGATACTGAGAAAGGCCAATCAAATTGCTCATAACGAGATAGAAGAAGAGATCAACAAAAAGAGAGAGACAAAGGATTTAGGGACAGAGACTGATTCTAGAACCAGACCTGCAGCAATGAACTGGTTCTGAATTGTAATCCTGCTTATTTAAAGTAGATGCAAAGTATATCATGTGAAATGCCAGACTGGATGAAGCGCAAGCCTTAGTCAAGATTACTGGGAGAAATAGTAATAACCTCAGATACACAGATGACAAAATCCATATAGCAGAAAGTGAAGTGGGACTAAAGAGCCTCTTGATGAAAGTGAAACAGGAGAGTGAAAAAACTGGCTGAAATCTCAACATTCAAACGAAGATCATGGCATCTGGTCCCATGATTTCCTTGCCAGCAGACTCAGAAACAATGGAAATGGGTGAGAGACTATTTTCTTAGCTCTAAAATCCCTGTAGATGGTGGCTGCTGCATAAAATTAAAAGATACTTGCTTCTTGAAAGAAAAGCTATGATCAACCTACACAGCATATTTAAAAACTGAGACATTATTTGCCAAAAAACAGTCTTTCTAGTCCGGGCTATAATTTTCCCAGCAGTCATAGAAGGATGTGAGAATTGGCCTATACAGAAAACTGAGCCCTGAAATCTTGATGATTTTGAAGTGTGTTGGAGAAGACTCTTGAGAGTCTCTTGGAAGCAAAGGAATGAAATCATTCAGTCAGAAATTCAGTCTTGAATATTTATTGGAAGGACTGATGCTAAAGCTGAAGCTACAATACTTTGGCTACCTGACACAAAGAACTGACTCTTGCAAAAGACCCAGTGTTAGGAAAGACGGAAGGGAGGAGGAGAAGCTCTCTGGAATAGTGTAGTATGGATGACAGGATGAGATTGAGTCCCTCACTGCTGGGAGCCACCATGGGAGATCCCACCCATGACAAGGTCATGTGGAAGAGAACTGTTAAGCCAGGCGTCAGGACTCAGTGAGCTCCCTAGGCTTTCTCGAGCACCTATCCCAAAGCCAAAATCTGTCTGTTTTACTACTTCATGACTTTCACCAACTCCTCTGACATTAACATTCCTGACCACGTTTATCTGGAGACAATTAACTTAGGGCCTTAGCTAATAAGTCTCCTGGGCATGAGAGAAATATTTCAAATCAAACCCCCTCTGTTAGAATTTTAGCTTGCTTGATAGGTATATCCAGACTCTTCCAGCTATGCATATAATTAGTTACAGCCTCCCAACTGTAAGAGGCATGACAAGCCTAAAACATAGAGACTTTCAAAGAGTTAAAAGTTATTAGAGTAGTATCAATGTAAGGTTTCATTACTGGGTCAGTGCTTGCTGCTAAGTTCCCATATCTCTTTCCACTGTGCACCTAGAAGTGCATTAGTTAACACAGTTGAAAAGAAAAAACAAAACGTGTAGTCTTAAAATTAACCACATCAGATTTCTGAGCTAATTGGTTCTTTCTTATAACTCACTGCACCTTTACTCTAATTTGTTTAATACTTTCTGAGGCTGACATAGATTAGAAATATAAGGGAAAAAAATTTCAAGGGAAAATAAGTTTTCTGGTTGAGAAGCCTTTATCAAAAGAGGGTCATAAAATGTTCACAGGCCTCCAAGGCCAGAAGATCATGTACACAATATTGTTTATGGGAAAGGTTTGCAAAATAAATCCTGGTTTTGATAAAGACAAAACAGTTGTAGTGTTTGGGCTGACTCTGTATGACTTTAAATCTTTCATTTCCCTCTATGTATAAGACAAAGGATAAAAGTACTAAAAAAAAAAAAAAAAAAAAAAAGCTATGGGCCTTGCTTAGTGAAGTAGCTTGGTCTCCTCTCTCTCCCTCTCTCTCTCCCTCCCTCTCTTCTTCAGGCTGATGCCTTGGAGCATAGAGGCTCCCTGCATTCACTTATCTGTCCGGGTTTCTAAGACCTGAACAGGAAGACGTTCTGCATCTTCACTCCCTCGGGAGACCGGGAAGGCACCTGTGGCCTCCGTGAACAGGGCAAACTTCTTGTCTTGAAGTTTTATTGTTTTGTTTTTTGTTTTTTGTTTTTTTTATGTAAACCAAAATATATCAGCCTCTTTCCTCCTCTATTTTCTTATCTATTATATTCTTTCCTTATCTCTCTCTAAATCATCCACCAACGCTGTTTTTCCTTCAGGTTCCCCTAGATCCTTTGGGAGCTGGACCCTGGCACCTCACCAACTCAAAGGAGTTGAGTTTGAATAAGCTATGGAAGTTGGTGATGGATAGAGGAGCAAGGTCTGCAACAGGCCTTGGGGTTAAAAATAGTTGGACACGACTGAGCAATTGAACTGAATTTGTGTTGGGGATAGAGAGTCAAATCCTAGGGAGATTGATGAGAAGTCTGGGCTCCCCAAAGCGGAGAAACGAGTCTGGATTTTTGAGGAGGAGATAGTGTTCTGGAATCTCAAGAGGGAGAAAAGGGCAAAGATGTTTGTTTGGCTGCTTGTTTTTTCTCCACTCCCCCTCATATTTATTAGTCTTAGTGTTACTTTTTTTTCTTTTTCCTGTAAACGTGGAACTGATGATTACACAGCAAACAACTCAGTTTAAACTCTGTAATTGGGATTATATAGCAATGATGTATCATGCTTGAGGACAGTTTCTCCTTCCTGAAAACCTTCTGGCGAATCCTAATATTTTAGAAGGTGTATTATGGGAATGGGTCTGGTAGGATCTTTCTATTGTTAAATTCTAATCCTGTTATCCTAAAATATAAATTGTAGGTCCAGTAAAATTTTCACAAACTTAAACTTTCTTTTATTATAATAACTAAATTAAAATGTATGCAACTCCCTTGCTGATTCTAGCAAGGGAACCATTCTGGCCCCCTTCTGATGTCCATGTCAGAAGCTTTTTCTGTCCCTTTTCTTACTTTAATAAAACTCTGCTATGCAAGAGCTCTTGAGTGATCGAGCCTTGTCCCTGGTCCTGATGAGAAATCTTCTTCTTCAGAGATTATGAATCCAGCATTATTCATCTTAAGCTATTAGAGAAGGAGAAGTTTAAGTACCAAAGGAAAACCTCTCAGAGGTTGATTCAGTTTGCCACTTTGGAATCTCAGAGGGAGGTATAAACACAAACTCCCCACGTGTAAACAAAACTCATTTCAGAATTCAAACCAAAAAGGACATTATCGGTAGAAAATTAATTCACAGTCTCATGTCCACCAACAATGAGTGGGGGCTATGTACAGAGACACCCTCTGCATCTTCAGTCCTTAGAATAAAATGGAGTTGAATGCCCTGAGGACACTCTGAGAGGACTAATGTGTTATAGCAGCTTGAACCACAGAATGCCAGAGAGACAGAAATTTAAAAAAATAAATAGAGGAATGTTCCCATGGAAGGCTCTAAGACCACACTGCGACCCCTGACCTTCTCACACAACAGACTGTGCCCTAGTATTAACCAAAGGAGAGAAAGCCAGCTTCCATTATGGCCCTTCCAAGAGGCAAAGATTCAGAATGTCAACAACCAGAGGCAGAAGGTCATAAACTTTTAGGCCCAGGAGACTGAATCTCTAAGAGTCTGCAAAGTTGTGTGCAGACTCTATCCATGAGCAGCCTCTAACCATGGCTTCCTGGGATCCTGGACAGTTCATAGCTGCTAAGAGTGTTATAATCTTAGATCAACTTTTCTGAAGAGATGCACAGCCCACCGTGGATTATATCCTTATAAAGTATCTGAGATACTGAGTAGATTGAACCTGAGCAATGCACAAAAAAAGATGGCCCAACAGGAACTATGACACCACAGCGATCCTGAGAGCCTAAGTGGCTCTGGAACAGTGTGCTCTGGAATATCCTGGAACCTGAGCATCTTGGATTTGAAAAGTGCATGAGACAAGGAACCCACCTAGGTCTATTCTCCGACAGAACAACTAGCCACTTGGGCTTGGGAAGAGTGGGACATGCATGGCTCACCTGGGACTGGGCCTTCATAGAACACCAGGGAATCTGAGCAGCTTAAACCTGGGAAGTGCGGGAGACACACAGTCAACCTGCGACTGCATGCCTAGCACAGGATGGACCCTGAGTAGCTTGGGCCTGGGAAGTGCATGAGATACATGACCCATCTGTGGCTGAGCCCTCACGGAGCACCCAAGAGCTTGAGTGGTTGGATCTGAGAAGTGCACACCACCTTGTACTTTAACAGACCCTGTGCTTTCCATTCACTTCAAGGGCTCCCCACAAATCCCAGAGGTATTTGTTTGCAGTCTTCTTACCTTTCCACAGCACAACAGAGAAGATTACCCAGATAAGGGTCTACTGTCACCTCTTCCTATCAGAGTTTAGATAAGACATTGAAGAGATTTGCAAGAAGAGGAGGCCAGCCTAAGTAAAGGTAAGACAGGAGAACCACTCCAGAAGTGGTAGTTGCAATAATTTAAAGTCAAGCAGTAAAACTGCATTTAAGGACAATTGCAGACTTAAATAAAAGTGCAAGCTAGAACAAGAAATTAGCTGACACTGAAGTGACCCCAAAATGTTTTGGTTTTTTTTTTTCTAATTTATGTGTTTGAATATGTCTTGGTGTATTTTATATTGCACTTTTTAGGAGTCCAAATTCTAGTCTGAATTTTTAATTTTTGTTTTCTGATATTTGTTATTAGCTTGTAGCATTGAGAGTCTATTTTTTGTATGCATTTTCACTCAGGAATTTGATTACAGACTTGATTGCTCTCGTTTCTTTTGACTTTCTTTTCTCCTCATCATCATCTCTATCTAGCTCTTCCCTCTTATTATATACAATGTGGTGAATTTTTTTGTTCAGGATGTGGAGTTATTTCATGACTAACATGGGTTTTTGTCTGCTGTGCAGTGTTGAAAGAGTAGTCTTGAGGTTGCTGAAACAGCAGGACCAAAAATGAGAGGCAATAGTTTAGCTCCAGAACTGTGGATCATCATAGAATGCCTGGGCCCAGGGAAAAGTGATAGACAAGGTCTCATCCAAAAAAAATACATGCCTGCACTGAAAGCAAGCTCCATCCAAGAGCAGCAAGCTCCATTACAAGGCAATCCATGCTAATCTTCAAGCAAAACAAGAACACACTCAAGACAATTAAAAGACAGCCTTCTTAGTTCAGTTACTCAGTTGTGTCTGACTCTTTGTAACCCCAAGGACTGCAGCACAACAGGCCTCCCTGTCAATCACCAACTCCCAAAGTTTACCCAACTCATGACCACTGAGTCAGTGTTGCCGTCCAAACATCTCATCCTCTCTTATGCGTTTCTCCTCTGGACCTCAATCTTTCCAGCATTAGGGTCTTTTCAAATAAAACTAAGGTCACTTCTTCACATCAGGTGGCCAAAGTATTGGAATTTCAGCTTTAGCATCAGCCCTTCCAATGAATATTCAGGACTGATCTCCTTTAGGATGGACTGGTTGGATCTCCTTGCAGTCCAAGGGACTCTCAAGAGTAGGTCTTTTCAAATAAATCAGCTCTTTGCATCAGGTGGCCAAATTATTGGAGTTTCAGCTTCAGCATCAGTCCTTCTTATAAATATTCAGGACTGATCTCCCTCAGGATGGACTTATTGGATCTCCTTACAAGAAACTTCTCCAACACTGCATTCAAAAGCATCAATTATTTGATGCTAAACTTTCTTTATAGCCCAACTATCACATCCAACATAACTACTGGAAAAACCATAGCTTTGAGTAAACAGACCTTTTCGGAAAAGTAGTCTCTTCTTTTTAACATGCTGGTCATAATTTTCCTTCCAAGGAGTAAGTGTCTGAATTTCATGGCTGCAGTCACCATCTGCAGTGATTCTGGAGCCCCTCAAAAGAAAGTCAAACACTGAGTGCCTATCTATTTGCCATAAAGTGATGGACTAGATGCCATGATCTTTGTTTTCAGAATGATGAGACGTAAGCCAGCTTTTTCACTCTCCTTTTCAGTTTCATTAAATGGCTCTTTAGTTCTTTCCTTTCTGCTATAAGGATGGTGTCATACGCATTTCTGAGGTTATTTCTCCCGACAAACTTGACTCCAGCTTTTCCTTCATCCTGTACAGCGTTGATCACAATGTACTCTGCACAGAAGTTAAGTAAGCCTAGTGACAATATACAGCCTTGATGTACTCCTTTTCCTATGTGGAAGCAGCTGTTCCATGTCTCGTTCAAAATGATGCTTTCTGATCTGCAGAGAGGCTTTTCAAAAGGAAGGTCAACTGCTCTGGTATTCCCATCTCTTTCAGAATTTCCCAAAGTTTATTGTAATTCACATAGTCAAAGTCTTTGGAATAGTCAGTAAGGCAGAAGTAGATGTTTTTTCTGGAATTCTTTTGCTTTACTGATGATCCAGCAGATATTGGCCATTTGATTTCTGGTTCCTCTGACTTTTCAAAAATCAGCTTGAACATCTGGAAGTTTATGGTTCATATATTGCTGAAACATGGTTTGGAGAATTTTTAGCATTACTTTACTAGCCTATGAGATAAGTGCAATTGAGTGGTAGTTTTAGCATTCTTTGGCATTGTCTTTCTTTGGGATTGAAATGAAAACTGACTTTTTCCAGTCCCGAGCCACTGCTGAGTTTTTTCAAGTTTTCTGGCATATTGAGTGCAGCACTTCCATAGCATAATCTTTTAGGATTTGTAATAGCTCAACTGGAATTCTACACTAGCTTTGTTTAGAGTGATGCTTCTTGAGGCCCGCTTGACTTCACATTTTAAGATGTCTGGATCTAGGTGAGTGATTACATCATTCTGATTACTTGCGTTGTGAAGATCTTTTATGTACAGTTCTTCTGTGTATTCTTTGCTACCTCTTCTTCATATCTACTGCTTCTGTTAGGTCCATACCATTCTGTACTTCATTGTGCCCATCTTTGCATGAAATGCCCCCTTAATATCTCAAATTTTCTTAAAGATATCTCTAGTCTTTCCCATTCTATTGTATTGCTCTTTTTTTTTTTTTTTTTTTTTTTTTTGCACTGATAACCGAAGAAGTCTTTCTTATCTCTCCTTGCTATTCTTTGGGACTTTATATTCAAAATGGGCCTATGTTTCCTTCTCTCCCTTGCATTTCACATCTCTTCATTTCACAGCTGTTTTTAAGGCCTCCTCAGCCAGTCATTTTGCCTTTTTGCATTTTATTTTTCTTGACGATGATCTCGATCCCTGTCTCCTCAATGTCATGAACCTCTGTCCATATCTCGTCCCTTAATTTATTTCTCACTTCCACTATATAATATAAGGGATGTGATATAGGTTATTCCTGAATTGTCTAGTGATTTCCCCTACTTTCTTCAATTTAAGTCTGAATTTGGAAATAATGGTTTCATGATCTAAGCCACAGTCACCTCCTGGTCTTTTTTAATGGGGTTTAGGAGGGGTAAGCATCTTTTAAGTTCATGGCTGTAATCACTATCTGCAGTGATTTTGGAGCCCCCTTAAAATAATGTCTGACACCATTTCCACTGTTTCCCCATTTATTTGCCATGATGTAATGGAGCAGGATGCCATCTCAGCTTTCCTAACGTATAGCTTTTAAGCCTCCTTCTTCACTCTCCTCTTTCACCTTCATCAAGAAACTCTTCAGTTCCTCTTTACTTTCTGCCATAAGAGTGGTGTTATTTGCATGTCTGAATTTATTGACATTTCTCCTGGAAATCTTGATTCTAGTTTGTGTTTCTTCAAACCCAGCATTTCTCTGCATAGAACTTAAATAAGTATGGTGACAATATACAGCCTTGACATACTCCTTTTCCTATATGGAACAAGTAGTTTATTCAATGTCTGGTTCTAACTGTTACTTTCTGACCTGCATACAGGCTTATCAAGAGACAGGTCCAATGGCCTGGTATTCCCATCTCTTTCAGAATTTTCCACCATTTATTTTGACCAATACAGTCAAAAGCTTTATCATAGTCAGTATAGCAGAAGTAGATGTTTTTCTGGAACTTGCTTGATTTTCCAAAGATCCCGCAAGTGTTGGGAATTTGATCTTTGGTTCCTCTGTATTTTCTGAAACAAGCTTAAACATCTGGAAGTTCATGGTTCCCGTATTGCTGAAGCCTGGCTTGAAGATTTTTGAGCATTACTTTGCTTGCATGTGAGAGGAGCACAATCATATGGTAGTGTAAGTATTCTTTGGCATTGCTTTTCTTTGAGATTGGCGTGAATACTGACCATTTCCTGTTGAGTCACTGCTGAGATTTTCAAATTTTCTGGCATATTGAGTGCATCACTTTCTCAGTATCATCTTTGAAGATTGAAATAGTTCAACTGGAATCAAAACTTTAATAGAGCCCTCTAATCCTCTAATGGACAAAATTAGATTCACAGCCATCTTCTATAACAACAACAACAAAAAGAAGTTTCCTCAACTAGAAAAACTTCACAGGCCACTTGTCCCATCACATTAACTGCAATAAGACTACCCAATTAATAGCAATGATGACCGTCTATTTTGCAAAAAATTGACCCCAAAGACAGCCATCTAAACAACCTGAAAAGTCAGAGACATATCCAATGGATGAAGGAACACAATAAAAGTCAACAAATCAATGAATGAGGAGTAGGTAAGAAGTCTACAGGAAAAACAGTTCAGCATAATAATAGTCAAAGTCTTGGAAACAAATGGATCTACAGATAAATAGACTTTAGACATGGATAGAGAAGATGAAAGGTGTGCATATGTACACATGTGGCTGATTCATGTCAAATTTGGCAAAATCAATACAGTATTTTAAAGTAGAATAAAATAACATAAAAATCAACATAGTAGAAAAATGCTTAATCAATCAGTACAGAAAAATGAAATAACTGAGATAGAATTCACTCTGGACTACAGAAACAGTAGAGTAACTGAGGAGGAAGAAAGACTAAGTGAGCTGGAAGATAGAATGTTGGAAATAAATGAAGCAGAACTGGGGGAAAAAATGTAGACAACATCAGAGCCCTCTGGAACAATGTTAAATGTCCCCATATATAAATCATAGGTTTCTCAGAGAAAGAAGATAAAGGAAAGAGGCATGAGAAATTATTTGAGAAGGAAATAGTTAAAACCTTCCCTGACATGGGAAAGGGAATAGACACCTAAGATGAAAAATCCCAGCATGTCCCATAGGAATAAATTCAAGACAAAACATGTCAAAACACACATTAATGAAAATGAAAAGAAACGAATAAAGAGACACAATGAACAAATATTAAAAGCAACAAAAGAATAAAAACAAATGACATAGAAAGAAACCCCTATAAAGCTAACAGCTGATCTTACAATAGAAATACTTCAGTTTAGAAAGGAATGGTAGGATAAACTTAAAGTGATGAAAGGCAAAAACCTAAAGCCAGGATTACTCTATCCAACAAGGATAGTATTCTAAATAGAGAGAGAGAGAGAGAGAGAAAGTTTTACAGACAAACAAAAGCAATTAGAATTTAGAACCACCAAACCAGCACTTCAGGAAATGCTGAAGGATCTTCTCTAGATAGGAAACAGAAAGCTTATAAAAGCAAAGCCACAAAATATATAGTAAATGGCAAGAAGATCATACTTATCAATAACTACCTTAAACAGAATGGACTAAATGCTCCAGTGAAAAGACAAAGATTGGCTGAATGCATACAATAATATACTGTCTGTAGGAAAACAATCTCATAACTAGGGACATATACAGACTGAAAGTGATGGCCAGGAAAAAGCTATTTTGTGAAAATGAAGAGCAAAAGAAAGTGGGTGGAGCAATACTCATATCAGATAAATGGACTTTAATTAAAGACCACTATAGGAGACAAGAATGTTGCATTACATAACAATCAAAGTATCAATACAAGAAGAAGCTGTATGCACCCAATGTAGTAGTGCTTCAATATAAGAAGCAAATGCCAACAACTATTAGAGAATATATAGACACTAAACAATAGTATTGGAGATTTTAGTACTCCACTCATAACATGGGCAGAACATCCAGATAGGAATAATGTAAGGAAAACTCACGTTTTAGAAGATAAATTAGACCAATTTGACCTAACTGATATCTGCAGGGCATCCCACCCCAAAAGAACATATTTCATCTTTTTCTCCTTTTCTCATGTGCAAATGGAACATTATTTGAGGACAGATTACATCCAAGGCCACAGCTAACCTTGGTAAACTTCAAGAAATTGTAATCTTTTCAAGCATATTTTCTGATCACAATGTTGTTTGACCAGATATCAACTCCAAAGGGGGAAAAAAAATCTAGAGGAAACATAAATAATTTGGAGGCTAAACAGCCTAAAATTCAAACTTGAATTCAACAAAATTAAGATTTTTTAATGAAAAAAAAAAAAAACCCACCTCTGCCAAAGTAGTCATAGATGGAACATACCTCAACATAATGAAAGCCAAATATGACAAAATCACAGCAAACAATACTGTCAGTAATGAAAAACTTAAAACATTTCCTTTAAAATAAGCATTAACACAAGGGTGCCCACACTCATCACTAATAATTCTGGGAATTCTAGCCACAACTTTCAAAGAAGAATAAGATATATAAATAAATCTTCATTGGAAAAGAAGAGGTAAAAGTCTCTATTTGCAAATGATATTATCCTTTACAAAGAAAACCCAAGAAATGCCACCAGAAAATTACTGGAGTTAATCAATGAATAGAGTAAATGTGCAGGGTATAAAATTAATACACAGAAACACTTATACTCCTATAAACTAACAATGAAAAATCAGAAAGAGAAATTAAGGAACAATCCTGTTCACCATGACAATGAAAGCGATAAAATAACTAGAAATAAATTTGCATAAAAAAACAAAGGGCTTCCCTGATAGCTCATTTGGTACAGAAGCTGCCTGCAATGCAAGAGACTCTTGTTCAATTCCTGGGTCAGGAAGACCTGCTGAAGAAGGAATAAACTACCCATTATAGTATTCTTGGGCTTCCCTTGCAGCCTGACTTGTGAAGAATCCTCCTACAATGTGTGAGACCTAATTTTCCCCTGGGTTGTGAAGAATCCTCCTGCAATGTATGAGACCTGTGTTTTATCCCTGGGTTGGAAGAATTCTCCTGCAGTGTGTGAGACTTGTGTTTTATCTTTGGCATAAACCTCAGACAAACTAGAATTTAAATAAATACAGTACTCTAATATTTATTGAACACTGTTTACAATACCTAGGATGTGGAAATGACCAAATCCCTTTGGAGAAGGAAAAGGCTATCCATCCCAGTATTCTGGCCTGGAGAATTCCAAATTCAATACACTGTATACTCCATGGGATTTCAATGAGTCAGACATGACTGGCAAATTTCACTTTCCCAGAGAGATATGAAAAAAAAAAAAAAAGCACTGATGAAAGAAATCAAAACACACAGAAATGGAGAAACATATCATGTTCTTTCAGTGAATGAATTAATATAGTTAATTGAATATACTACCCAAAACAATCAATAGAGTCAATGCAAACCTCTCAAACTATCAGCAATACTTTCCATGAAACTAGAAAAATTATTTTACGATTTGCATATAATCACATAAGACCTCGAAGAGCCAAAACAATTTTCAGAAAGAAGAATGGAACTAGACGAGTCAAACTTTCTGATTTCAGACACTACAAACATATCAAGAGAGTATGAAACTTGTACAAACCTAGAAATATAGACGAATGGAACAAAATACAAATCCAAAGATAAATTTATGCACTCATTACCTTTGACAATGGAGGCAAAAATATGCAACAGAAAAAGACATTTTCTTCAAAAAGTGTTACTGAGAAAACTGGACAGCTATGTGTAGAAACTAGAACACTATATAACACCATGTTCAAAAATAAACTCAAGATGGAAACAGATGTAAATGTATGACCGGAAAATATAAAACCCTTAGAGTTAAAAAGCCCCAAAATAAGTCACAGCAAGATCCTCTATGACCAATTGCCTAGAGAAAATAAAATAAAAAATAAATTTAAAAGAAAGAAACCTAACTAAGTGTATAGCTTTTGTTCAATGAAGGAAACTGTAATTAAGATAAATATGTATCCTTCAGAATTGAGAAAAAAAATAATAGCAACTGAAAAACTAACAACTAAAAATTAATCTCCAAATATGCAAGCTGCTCATTCTTCTTAATACTCAGCTACAAATACTACACACAAAAACAAAGCACAAATCAAAACACAGGCAAAAGCCTTCTCCAAAGAAGATATACAAATTACTAAGAGATACAGAAATGTTGCTCGGCATCACTCATTATAAGACAAATGCAAATCAAAACCACACTGAGGTATCATTTCACACTGGTCAGATTGGACATTATGAAAATGTCTACAATGTAATTGTTGGAGAGGATGTGGAGAAAAGGAAATCTTTTTTACACTGTGGATGGGAATGCAGACTGGTACAACCATTACGGAGAACTTTATAGAGACCCCTTAGAAAATTGGAAATAGAAATGCCATATGACCCAACAATCCCACTCTTGGGCATGAACCTCAAGAAAACTAGAATTTAAAGAAACACAGTACTCCAATATTTATTGAAGCACTGTTTACAATACCTAGGATGTGGAAATGACCAAGAGGTCCATCAGCAGAAAAAATGGTTAAGGAAGTTTTGCTACACATCCAATGCTGTTTCCTGCTCAAATGCTTCATTCTCTGCAGAAAAGCAAAAGTAATAATTATCACAATCCAGTGTATTAATTCTGGTATATGTTTCAAAAGATCCTTTGTCAACCAAAGGTGGAGCACATTCTTAGTTTATCACCATAAATTGATTCAGTGCTATTGCATACTTTCATTGATTTTCCGACTACCACAGGTCACATACACAATGATTAGTCATAATACAGTTTCAATGTTGTGACATGCTTTATGTGCTTCTTTAAATATACAAGATCAAACACAGACCAGCTGCAGTGTGAACATATAGTGTTTCAGTCATGAAACATATGTCAAGACATTCTTCACTTACTCTGCATTAGTTCAGTTAAGTTCAGTTGCTCAGTCGTGTCTGACTCTTTGCAACCTCATGAATCACAGCACGTCAGGCCTCGTTGTCCATCACCAGTTCCTGGAGTTCACTCAGACTCGCATCCACAGAATCAGTGATGCCATTCAGTCATCTCATTCTCTGTTGTCCCCTTCCTGTCCTGCCCCCAAACCCTCACAGCATCAAAGTCTTTTCCAAAGAGTTAACTCTTCACATGAGGTGGCCAAAGTACTGGAGTTTCAGTTTTAGCATCATTCCTTCCGAAGAAATCCCAGGGCTAATCTCCTTCAGAATGGACTGTTTGGAACTCCTTGCAGTCCAAAGGACTCTCAAGAGTCTTCTCTGACATCACAGTTCCAAGGCATCAATTCTTCAACGTGCAGCCTTCTTCACAGTCCAACTCTCACATCCATACATGGACTACTGGAAAAACCATAGCCTTGACTAGACGGACCTTAGTCGGCAAAGTAATGTCTCTGCTTTTGAATATACTATCTAGGTTGGTCATACTTTTTCTTCAATGGATTAAGCATCTTTTAACTTCATGGCTGCAGTCACCATCTGCAGTGATTTTGGAGCTATATAAATAAAGTCTGACACTATTTCCACTGTTTCCCTGTCTATTTTCATAAAGTGATGAGACTGGATGCCATGATCTTCATTTTCTGAATGTTGAGTTTTAAGCCAACATTTTCACTCTCCTCTTTCACTTTCATCAAGAGGGTGTCATCTGCACATCTGAGGTTATTGATATTTCTTCTGGCAATGTGGTTTCCAGCTTGTATTTCTTCCAGTCCAGCATTTCTGATGATGTACCCTGCATATAAGTTAAATAAGCAGGGTGACGATATACAGCCTTGACATACTCCTTTTCCTATTTGGAACCAGTCTGCTGTTCTATGTTCAGTTCTAACTGTTGCTTCCTGGCCTGCTTACAGATTTCTCAAGAGGCAGGTTAGGTTGTCTGGTATTCCCATCTCTTTCAGAATTTTCCAGTTTATTGTGATCCAAACAGTCAAAGGCTTTGGCATAGTCAGTAAAGCACAAATATATCTTTTTCTGGAACTCCTGCTTTTTTTTTTTTTTTCCCATGACCCAGCGGATGTTGGCAATTTGATCTCTGGTTCCTCGTCTTTTTTAAAAGGCAGCTTGAGCATCGGAGATTTCACAGTTCGTGTATTTCTGAAGCCTGGCTTGAAGAATTTTCAGCTTTACTTAACTAGCGTGTGATATGAGTGCATTTGTGTGGTAGTCTGAGCATTCTTGGCATTGCCTTTCTTTGGGATTGGAGTGAAAACTGATCTTTTCCATGCCTGTGGCCATTGCTGAGTTTTCTAAATTTATTGAGATATTCAGTATAGCACTTTCACATCATCATCTTTAAGGATTTGAAATAGCTCAAGTGTAAATCCATCACCTTCACTAGCTTTGTTTGTAGTGATGCTTTCTAAGGCCCACTTGTCTTCACATTCCAGCATGTCTTTTTCTTGATGAGTGATAACACCATCGTGATTATCCACGTCAGGAAAATCTTTTGGACAGTTCTGTGTATTCTTGCCATCTTTTCTTAATATCTTCTGCTTCTGTTAGGACCATACCATTTCCCATTTCTGTCTTTTATTGAGCCTATCTTTGCAAAAAATGTTCCCTTGGTATCTCTTTTATTTATTTATTTTTTTTTTTGGAAGAGATCTCTAGTCTTACCCATACTGTTCTTTTCCTCTATTTCTTTGCATTGATAGCTGAAGAAGGCTTTCTTATCTCTTCTTGCTATTCTTTGGAACTCTGCATTCAGATGCTTATATCTTTTCTTTTCTACTTGGCTTTTCACCTCTCTTCTTTTCACAGCTATTTGTAAGGCCACCCCAGACAGCTTCTTTTTTTTTTTTTTTTTTTTTTGCATTTCTTTTCCATGGGCATGGTCTTGATCCCTGTGTCTTGTACAATATTGCAAACTTCATTCCATAGTTAGTCAGACACTCTATATATCAGATCTAGGCCCTTAAATTGATTTCTCACTTCCACTGTATAATCATAAGGGGTTTGACGTAGGTCATACCTGAATGGTCTAGAAGTTTTCCCTACTTTCTTCAATTGCAGTCTGAATTTGGTAAAAGTTCATAAACTGAATCTGAGCCACTGTGAAGTTCCTGTTTTTTGTTTGTTTGTTTGTTTTTTTAATGTCGAGCTTCTCTACCTTTTGCTACAGAGAATATAATCAATCTGATTTCATTTGTTGACCATCTGGTAATGTTTATGTGTAGAGTCTTCTGCCTTGTTTTTAGAAAAGGATGTTTGCTATGACCAATGTATTTTCTTGAAAAACTCTGTTAGTCTTTGCCCTGCTTCTTTCTACATTCCAAAGACAAATTTGCCTGTTACTTCAGGTTTTTCTTGACTTCCTACATTTGCATTCCAGTCCCCTATAATGAAAAGAACATCTTTAGGGGGTGTTAGTTCTAAAAAGTCTCATAGGTCTTCATAGAATCATTCTACTTCAGCTACTTCAGCATTACTGGTTGGGGCATAGACTCGGATAACTGTGATATTGAATGGTTTGCCATGGACATAAACAGAGATCATTCTGTCATTTTTGAGATTAAATCCAAGTGCTGCTTTTTGGATTCTTTTGTTTATCATGATGGCTACTCCATTTCTTCTGAGGGATTACTGTCCACAATAGTAGAAATAATGGTCATTTGAGGTAAACTCACCAATTCCAGTCTATTTTAGTTTGCTGATTCCTAGAATGTCGATGTTCAGTCTTGTCATCTCCTGTTTGACCAATTCCAATCTGCTTTGGTTCATGGACCTGACATTCCAAGCTCCTATACAATATTGCACTTTATAACTTTGGACCTTGCTTCTATCACCAGTCACATCTACAGCTGGGTTTGTTTTTTCCTTGGCTCCATCCCTTCATTCTTTCTGGAGTTATTTCTCCACTGACTTCCAGCATCATATTGGACACCTACCTACTTGGGGAGTTCCTCTTTCAATGTCCTATCATTTTGGACTTTCATACTATCCATGGGATTCTCAAGGCAAGAATATTGAAGTGGTTTTCCATTCCCTTGTAATACACCATATAAATTATTTCATTGTTTCAGTGCTGTGACACATTTCAATGGCTGCTTCACTAGCTCCCAGTCAAACACATTCAGTGTTTTACCGCTGTCTTGGGTTTCATATCAGCGACTTGCTTCAAGTGCTCCTGAAGCTACTCAAGGTCAAATGCACTCCGTAGCTTTGTTGTTGCTGGTTGTAATTGTTGTTCAGTCACTCAGTCATCTCCAACTCTTCATAAGCCCATGGACTGCAGCGTATCATGCATTCTTGTTCTTCACCATCTCCTGGAGCTTGTTCAAACTCAAATCCATTGGGTCGGTGATGCAATTCAAACATCTGGTCTTCTATCATCCCCTTCCGCTGCCCCCAATCATTTCCAGCATCAGAGTCTTTTCCAATGAGTCGTCTCTTCATATCAGATAGCAATAATATTGGAGCTTTTGCCTCAGCATCAGGCCCTCCGGTGGATTTTCTGGATTAATTTTCTTTAGAATTGACTGGATTGATTTCCTTGCAGCCCAAGCGACTTACAGAGTCTTCTCCAAGATTGTTTTGGTTCAAAAGTATCAATTCCTTAATGTTCAGCCTCCTTTATCATCTAATTTACATAGGCACATGACTATGGAAAAAAACACAAATATAGCTCTGACTATATAGACCCTTGTTGAGAAAGGAATGCCTCTGCTCTTTAACATGCAGTCTAGGTTATTCACAGCTTTTCTTCCAAGAAACAAGTGTCATTTAATTTTATAGCTGCAGTCATCATCTGCCATGATTTTGAAGTCCAAGTAAATAGATGTCTGTCACTGTTTCCATTGTTTTCCCATCGATTTGCCATGAAATGATAGGACAAGATGCCATGATCTTAGTTTTTTGAATGTTGAGAATTCAGCCAGTTTTTTCACTCTCAACTTTTACCTCCAAGTGACTCTTTAGTTATTCTTTGCTTTATGCCATATGGGTGGTGTCATCTGCATATCTAAGGTTATTGATATTTCTATTGATATTTCTATTTTCTCTTAATTTCAGCTTGTATTTCCTCCAGCCCAGCATTTTCTAAGATGTACTCTGTATATAAGTTAAATCAACTGATGGTAATATAGTAGTGTGTGTGTGTGTGTGTGTGTGTGTGTGTGTGTGTGTGTGTGTTTCCAATTTTAAATCATCTGTTTTTCTGTATCTTGTTCTCACTGTTATTTCTTGACCTGGATATAAGGAGGCAAATAGATAGGCTATTTGTCTCTCAGGAGGCAAATAGGTAGTCTGGTATTTCCATGTCTTCAAGAATTTTCTGCAGTTTATTGTGATCCACAAAGTGGATATTTATCATAGTCAATAAAGCAGAAATATATTTTATTTTTTTTTAGAATTCTGTTGTTTATTTCATGATCCAATGGATGTCGTCAATTGACCTCTGGTTTCTGTCTTTGCTAAATCCAGTTTGAACATCTGCAATTTCTAGATTGCTGTGCAGTTGAAGTCTAGCCTGGAGAATAGTGAGTATGCTTTTGTTCAGTTAACTGCAGTTGCTCAGTCGTGTGTGACTTTTTGTGACCCCATATAGTGTAGCACATCAGGCCACGTTGTCTCTCTACAATTCCAGGAATTTACTGAAATTCACGTACTTTTAGTCAGCAATGACATCTAACCATCTCATCCTCTGTCCTCTCCTTCTCCTCCCACTTTCAGTCTTTCTCAACATCAGGGTCTTTTCAAATGAGTCAGCTCTTCACATCAGGTGGCTAAAGTATTGGAGTTTCAGCTTTAACGTCAGTCCTTCCAAAGAATATTCAGGATTTATGTCCTTTAGGATGGAGTGGTTGATCTCCTTGCAGTCCAAGGGACTGTCAAGAATCTACTCCAACACCACAGTTCAAAAGAATCAATTCTTTGGTGCTCAGCTTTTTTTAATTTTTTTTTTTTAATAATTCAACTGTCACATCCATACATGCCTACTGGAAAAACCGTAGTCTTAGCTAGATGGAGCTTTGTTGGCACATTAACACCTCTGCTTTTTAATATGCTGTCTAAGTTGTTCATTAATTTTCTTCCAAGGAGGTAGTGTATAAAATAAGGGCAGTTGTGTGATACTTTGAACATTCTTTTGCATTGTCACTTTTTGGATTTCACATAAAAAACTGCCCTTTTCCAGTGCTGCAGCCACTGCTGAAAATCCTGGCATACTGAGTTGAGCACTTTAACAGTATTATTTTTTAGAATTGAAATAGCTCACCTGGTGTTCCATCACCTCCACTATCTTTGTTGGTAGTGATGCTAACAGGTACTTGATTTCATACTTCAAGATGTCTGGCTGTAGGTGAGTGATCACACCATCATGGTTATTTGGGTCATTGGGATATTTTGGGGTAGTTCTTCTATGTATTGTTGTCACCATTCCTTAATATCTTCCTCTTCTTTTAGGTTCATACTTTTTCTGTCCTTTATTGTACCCATAGGTGAATGAAATACTCCCTTGATACCTCTTATTTTTCTGAAGAAATCTTTAGTCTTCCCCAGTCTATCATTCCTTCTCAGTAGTTTAGCAACATTTATTGTTTCATGGTTGTGACATGCTTCCAGTACTTCTTTTTCCACTTGAATCCCACAGTCCCAGTAGTATATCAGAATCTCAAGTTTCAGTACTGGAACCTGCTCTATCTGCTTCTTCTCAACCCCAGATAAAATGCATTCAGTACTTTATTACCATAGAGAATTCAGTGCATTACATGTGAACTTTCCAGTGTTTCCTTTTCACCTGGGACTAATCATCCAGTGGTACAAGTGCCACCCTCTATTGTAATACTGTTTCACAGGTCAAGTGCTTCATTTTTTGAAGATAAAACACACTCATCATCCAGTGCCTTAGTGCAGAGTCATGCTTGAGGAGCTTCTTTATCCATCCAGTCAAACACTTTCAGGAGTTTTTCATCATCCCATGTGTGTGACATGCTTCAAGTGCATCTTTTTGTACTCTGGGTCAAGCACACCCAGTAATTTGTCATTATCCAGTTTTTCAACCTTGCAACTGGCTTCTGGGTTTCTTCATTTTCTCAGGTCATCACACCAACGTGTTTATCACTATCCAGTGTTTCAGGTTTACAGCATGCTTCCAGAGCTTCTTTCTTCTCCCTGGGTCAAGCATACCAAGTAGCTTGTCCCTGTCCACTTATGAGTTCTGTCAAACAGATCATGTGTTTCTTGTCCACCTTAAATCAAGCACACTCAATTGTTTGTCACCATCCAGTGCTTCATGTTTGTGACAAGGTTCAGATACTTCCTCATGCATTCTGTGTCATACACACCCTGTTGTTTATCACCTCCTGTTTCAGTGTTTTGACATGTTTCAAGTGCTTCTTGTCCATCCTAGGTCACACACACCAATAGTAAAACAATATCCAGTGTTTCAGTACTGTTACACATTTCAAGAATTTTGTCATGCACCACCATTCACAAGTACCCAATAGTTTATAAGCATCCCATGCCTCAGTTTGAGGACTTGCCTCAAGTGCTTCTTCACAACCCTAGACAAAAGACACCCACAGGTCATCACCATCCATTGTTTCAGTTCTGTGGCATGATTCATGTGTTTCTTTATCCTCTTTAGGTAAAACACATGCAGTAGCTTATCACCATTTAGTGTTTGCATTCTATGGCATGCTTCCATGACTTTTCCTTCCTCCCCAGGTCAAACACACTCAGCAATTAACACCATCCAGTGTTTTACTGTGTGACATTCCTCAAGTCTTCCTCATTTTCCCAAGCCAAACTCATCCATAGCATTCACTACCTACTGTTTTAATGCCAAAATGCACTTCAACACTGTGTTCATTCTCCCCACTTAAATACATTCACTAATTTATCACCATACAGTGTTAAGGTTCAGTGACATGTCTCAAGTGCTTCTCCATCCATTCAATATCAAGCTCAGCTGGTAATTATTGACCATTCAAAGTTTTATTGTGTGACATGCTTCAAGGACTTATCTATTCACCCAGGTCAAACATGCTTAAACTTATTTTAAAAAGAAAGAAAGAAAGAAAGAAAATCAGTCTTTAAGAGGTGTTTACTTCAGTTCAGTCACTCATTCATGTTCAACTCTTTGTTGTCCCATGAACCACAGTAAGCCAGTCCTCCCTGTCTATCACTGACTCCCTGGGTAATCCAAGCCCATGTCCATTGAGTCAGTGATACCATCCATTCATCTCATGTGCTCACATCCCCTTCTCCTTCCTGCGCTCAATATTTCCCAGCATAAAGATGTTTTCAGTGAGTCAGCTCTTCACATCAGGTGGCCAAATTATTGAAGTTTCAGCTTCAATGTCAGCCCTTCCAAAGAACACTAAGGACTGATTTTCTTTAGGAGGACTGGTTGGATCTTACTTTTCATTATGTAGTCTATGTAGAAGTTAAATAGGCAGAGTGATGATTATACAGCCTTGAGGTACTCTTTTTCCTACCTGGAACCAGTCTATTGTTCTATTTCCACTTCTAACTGTTGTTTTCTGACCTGCATACAGGTTTATCAAGATGCAGGTCAGGTGGTCTGGTATTCCCGTTTCTTCCAGTATTACCCAATGTTTGTTGTGGTCAACACAGTCAAAATCTCAATAAAACAGATGCAGATCTTCTTCTGGAACTCTCCTGGTTTTTCAATAATCCAGTGGATGTTGGCAATTTGATCTTGATTCCTCTGCCTTTTGGAAAAACAACTTGAATATCTAGAAGTTCAGGGTTGATGTATTGCTGTAGCATGTCTTGGAGTATTTTGAACATTAATTTAGTATCATGTGAGATGAATGCAACTGTGCAGCGTTTGCAGAATTCTTTGGTATTGCCTTTCTTTGGGATTGGAATGAAAACCGACCTTTTTGAGTCTTGCGGCCATGCCTGAATTTTCCAAATTTGGTGGTATGTTGAGTGCAGCTCTCTCATAGCATCATTTTTTAGGTTTTAAAATAGCTCTACTGGAATTCTATCACCTCCACAAGTTTTCTTTGTAGTGATGCTTCCTAAGGCCCACTTGAGTCACATTCCAGGATGTCTGGCTCTAGGTGATCATCTGGGACATGAACATTCTTTTTGTACAGTTCTTCTGTGTATTTCTGCCACATCTTCCTAATATCTTCTGCTTCTGTTAGGTCCATATCATTTTTGTCCTTTATCGAGCCCATCTTTGCATGAAATGTTCACTTGGTATGTCTAATTTTTTATAGGAGATCTCTAGTTTTTGTCATTCTATTGTTTTCCTCTATTTATTGGCTTCATGGGCGTGGCACAGTTCAAACGCTTCTCTTTCCACTCTGGTCAGCCATAGCCAATATTTTGTACCAACCACTGTCCAGTGTTGTGACATATGACTGATTTAAATTCTTCATTAATGAAGTCAGTGTAAAAAAAAAAAATTCCAGGAGTTTATCAACACACAGTGTGTCATGTCTGGTATTGAATTTGAGTACTTATTCACCCACTCAAAGTTAACATAGTCGTTTATCGCCATCTATTTTTTCAGTACAGTTGCATGCTTCAAAGACTTCTACATTAACCCTGGGGCAAAAATTCTAGTAGTTATAAACAGCCCGTGTTTTAGGTTTGGAGCACGACCTAATGGCTTCTTCATACTCACCCATAAACAAAACTCTGTGGTTTGACACCATCTATTGTTTACATCGGAGAAGGCAATGGCACTCCACTCCAGTACTCTTTCTTGGAAATCCCATGGTCAGAGGAGAGCCTGGTAGAGTGCAGTCCATGGGGTCACTTGGAGTCGGACACGACTGAGCCAGTTCACTTACACGTTTCACTTTCATGCATTGGAGAAGGAAATGGCAACCCACCCCAGTGTTTTTGCCTGGAGAATTCCAGGGATGGGCAAGCCTGGGTGAGCCTTTTTTAGAGATGGCAATGTTGAAATCAGACTGATTGTGTCATTTGCAGCTGAAGATGGAGAAGCTCTATACAGTAGGCAAAAAAACGATTGAGCAGTGATATGGCTCAGATCATGAATGCCTTAAAGAAAAAGTCACACTTAAATTGAGGGAAGTATGGAAAACCACTAGACCATTTGGGTTTGACCGAAATCAAACACTTATAATTAAACAGTAGATGTGACAAATAGATTTGAGTGATTAGATCTTATAGACAGACTGCCTGGAGAACTATGGACCTAGGATCATGACATTCTGCACGAGACACTGATCAAGACCATCACCAAGAAAAATAGATGTAAAAAGGCAAAAGGGTTGTCTGAGGAGGCCTTACAAATAGCTTAGAAAGAAGAGAAGCTAAAGTCATAGGAGAAAAAGAAAGATAATCTATTTGAAGGTCATTTTCCTAAGAAGAGCAAGGAGAGATAAGAAAGACTTCCTCAACGATCAATGTAAAGAAATAGAGAAAAACAATAGAATGGCAAAGAAGAAAGATCGCGTCAAGAATGTTATAAATACCTAGGGAACAGTTCATGCAAAAATGGGCACAATAAAAGATAGAATCTCTATGGGCCTAACAGAAGCAGAATATATTAAGTGGTGGCAAGAATATGCAGAAGAACTGTACCAATAAAACAAAAACAAACAAACAGAAAAAAAAAAAAAAAAAAAACAACCCTTAATTACCCAGATAACCACGACGGTTTCTTTACTCACCTGGAACCTGACATCCTGGAATGTGACATCAAGTAGCCCTTAGTACATCACTATGAACAAAGTTACTAGAGTTGATGGCTGTCCAGTTGTGCAATTTTAAATCCTACCAGATTACCCCATTAATATCCAGCATTCAATACTGCAGACAATTTGGAAAGGTCAGCACTGTCCATAGAAATGGAAAAGGTTAGTTTAAACTCCAATTTCAAAGAAAGCCTATGCCAAAGTCTGTTCGAACATCCACAGAATTGCACGCATCTGACATGCAAAGTAATGCTCAAAGTTCTCCAAGCCAGGCTTCAACAGTACATGAACCAAGAACTTTGAGATGTTAAACCTAGATTTTAAAAAGTCAGAGAAACCAGAGAGCAAATTGCTAACATCCACTGGATGAGAGAAAAAGCAAGGGCGTTCAAGAAAAACGTCTACATCTAATTTAGAATATGCTAAATATTTTGACTGTGTGGATGACAACAAACTATGGAAAATTCTTGTAAAGATGCAAATACCAGATCTCTTTAATTGCCTCCTGAGAAATCAGTAGGCAGATAACTAAGCAACAGTTAGAACTGGACATGGAACGATACACTAGTTTCAAATTGGGAAAGAGGTATATCAAGGGTGTATATTGTCATGTGGCTTATTTAACTAATATTCAGAGCACATCATGTGAAATGCCAGGCTCGATGAAGCCCAAAGTGGGATCAAGATCGCCTGGGGAGATATCAGTAACCTCAGATATGCAGTTGATACCACATACATGGCTGAGACTGAAGAATAACTAAAGAGCTTCTTGATGAAAAGAAAGAGGAGAGTGAAAGAGCTGGCTTAAAACCCAATATTGAAAAACTGAAAATCATGGCATCTGGTCCCATCACGTCATGTCAAATAGGGAAGACTGGGGGGAAATGGAAACAGGTATAGACTTTATTTTCTCATGCTCCAAAATCACTGCAGATGGTGACTGCAGCCACGGAATTACAAGGTGCTAGAGCCTTGGAAAATACGCTGTAACCATCTAAAGATCATATTCAAAAGCAGAGACATTACTTTGCAATCAATGGTCCATTAGATCATACCTATATAGTTTTTACTTCTCATGTGTGAATGGGAGAGTGGATTATACAGGAAGCTGAGCATGGAATAATTGATGCTTTTGAACTGTGGTGTTGGAGAAGCCTCTTGAGAGTCCCTTGGATTGCAAGACAATCAAAGCAGTCAATCCTGATGAAAATCAGCCCTGAATATTCATTGGAAGTAGTTTTTCTGAAGCTGAAACTCTGATACTTTGGCCACGTGCTGCAAAGAACTATTTATAGGAAAAGATCCTGATGATGAGAAAGCTTGAGGGCAGAAGGAGAAGGGCCTAGCAGAAGATGAGATGGTCGGATGGTACAGCTAGTTTGATGGGTACGAGTTTGAGCAAACTCTGGGAAAACAATCAAAGCAGTCAATCCTGATGAAAATCAGCCCTGAATATTCATTGGAAGTAGTTTTTCTGAAGCTGAAACTCTGATACTTTGGCCACGTGCTGCAAAGAACTATTTATAGGAAAAGATCCTGATGATGAGAAAGCTTGAGGGCAGAAGGAGAAGGGCCTAGCAGAAGATGAGATGGTCGGATGGTACAGCTAGTTTGATGGGTACGAGTTTGAGCAAACTCTGGGAATTAGGGATGACCGTAAGATGGTGTGCTGTTAGTGCTGGTGTGCTGCAGTCTGTGGTGTTGCAGAGAGTTGCTATGACTGAGTAAATGAACAACAGCAGAATAATATATTTCAGTAAGAAGTGAAGACTCAACTTTCAAGAAGATTCTCAGAGAAACATAGCGGAAAAAAAAAATCAGTCCATTTTTACTGCCATTGAAACAAGTTTTTCCATATTTCAGTATGACTTTCCTGAAGCATGTGATTTTTTTTTCTCATCTCAGAGAAGGGTATTGTTGAAGTCATGATGCACAAACAATAAAATTTTCACAGATTCCCTTAATAAAATCATGGTATTCTTAAGGAGTTAGGAGTATTTTTTGCATGGAAATGAAATATTTTGATGAGCCACTCTTTAATTATTTAGAAAACACTAATTAATATAATCAAAGTAGTTTGAGATATTTGTAGTCTTTCCTCTGGTATCAGAAGAAG
>SJYC01100146.1:0-24769 GCA_006408675.1 Madoqua kirkii
GGGGGGGGGGGAGGGGGGTGGGGTGGACGCAGGGGGGGGGGGGGGGGGGGGGGGGGCGGGGCCAAGATATTTGAGGGCTCAGTGAAGCTGGGGCAGGACGGGGCCCAGTGCACCACTTGGAGGCTTGACTCACCTAGGGACCTTGCTGTACACGTGGGTGGCTTTGCAGAAGGCCTGTTGTGACCTGTGTCTGCTCTGAACATCCCACCCCAGTTCCAGGTGATCGTTTATAACCCCCTGGGGCGGAAAGTGGACTGGATGGTGCGGCTGCCTGTCAGCAAACACGTTTACCTCGTGAGGGACCCCGGTGGCAAAACTGTGCCCAGCGATGTGAGCCCATTTCCACAAATATTCCTTCCTTTCCACAAACATTCCTATCCATCAAGCACACTTGATCAATACCTACCCCCTTGGAAACCTCCTGCCATGGGCATTTCTCCTTTACCTCCATGGACATTTCCCCTGAGATTTTCTCCCTCCACGATGTCTTCTCCCATGGACCTCTCCCTTTCTTGGATATCTCCTCCTCCATGAATATCATCTGCCCATTACTGTCTCTTCCTCTTAAATACTTTTCCCCTCTGCCCCTTTAAATCATACCCACTTAGGAACTCCCCCCCTCCCCCTGCCACTCACCTACGAGTATCTCCCCCTTGTTACTATCTCCCTGTGAAAAAATTTCCTGTTTATGAATATTCTCCTCCTCCTGAGGACCTCTCCCTCCTAACCACTTCCTCCCCCCAGAATCTGTTTTTCCCTCCTTTCCCTGTCTCAAGAGTCTCTTCCCACTCTTACTCCCTCTCTTCTCCCACCACCTACAGTAGGTCCACTCTCCTAGTAGATTTCCCACCTTCTGAATCTTGGAATCTTTTTCTCTTTTGGCCATGCACCTGGCAAGATCTTAGTTCCCCCACCAAGGATCAAACTCGTGTCCTCTGCAGTGGATGTGGAGTCTAACCACTGGACTGCCAGGGAATTCCCTCTTTGCAATCTTTACCTCAGCATTTCTGACACTCCCACCCTGCCTGGCAGGTGTGACTCCTTGCCCTCCTCAAGTTTGACCCCTTCCTGTTTGTGTGGTGTGGCTTCATGCATGTCTTCCCAGCTTCTTGACTTGGTTTCCTTCCTCCCTTACCTGAGGTGGTGACCATTCCCCGCTCAGACAGTCAGGAGCTGCTTTTCTCAGCTTTAGTGCCTGCCCTGGGCTTCAGCATCTACTCAGTATCCCAGATGCCTGACCAAAGCCCTCAGAAGTCCTGGTCCCGTGACTTGGTCATCCAGAATGAGGTGAGACCCTATTCAGACCCCCTTCCGTTTCTGGGTGAGTTTTGAGACGTGGCAGTAAGCCACACGGACTGTGGGTCAGTGGGTCTGAAGTTTATGGCCTTGTGTCATCAGGCTTCCATTATATGTTCTCAGTGTCTTCTCTTGGGGCTCTTATGAGGACCCTTGGGTGACATTTGATAGAAATGTCAGAGCTGATGGAGGTAGGGGTTTGCAAATTCAGTGAGGCATGTCAGAGACATGGAGGAGGTAGCTGTGTGGCCATTTGGGGTAAGAGAGATCCAGGCAGGCAGGGAGCACCCTCAAGTGGAAGGGTGTTGGTGTTCAGAGAACACTCATTGTGACTGAAGCCAGGTGTTGGGGATGAGGGGGGGTGACAAGTCAGATCGTGTGGGCCTTAAGGGCCAGCAGAGGGGAGGACTCTTTTACTGTGAAGGAATCACAGGAGAAAAGGTTGCATTAAGGCTGTTGTGGGTCCTAGCATTAGCCTTTGTGGGTCCCTCCTTCCACAGAAAAATGCTAAAAATTATATTTCATGATAGTATGGATATGAATATGAATAGTAACCATGAGATTTTGACCTGATGTATTCATTGTTACTTCACTCAAGTTTTCTTCTGATCCTAAAGGAAACTGAGATTTATACATTTCCATGGGCCCTAAAAATCTTGGGTCCTGGCCTTGTGGTTCCTCTTTCAGTTGCACAAGCAGCCTGGGTCCCAAGCAGATGGGGAAGGAAAGGCCGTGGAGGCGGGGAGAAGTGGTCAGATTGAGGATAAGGTAGAAAATGGAGCTGTTAGAATTTGCTAACAGTGATGCAGAATGAGAGAGAGAGAGAGAGGAGGGAAGGGTGAGTGGATCTTATTTTCCCCACCAGGGACTGAACACTCCCCCTCTACCATGCAAGCTGGGAGTCTAAATCATCCGTCTGCCAGGGAATTCCCACTTTGCAGTCTTTAATTCAGCATTTCAGAAATGCGATCCTTCCTGCCCAACACCAGTGTTTGCTCCTGAGCTCTGGGAAGGGCCATTAGCTGGAGTGATGGTCATTAATGCCTGTCCACCCTTTTCTGCCCAGTACCTTCGGGCTAGGTTTGACCCTGACACAGGGCTCTTGATGGAGTTGGAGAACCTGGAGCAGAATCTCTTGCTGCCTGTTCGCCAAGCCTTCTATTGGTGAGAGAGGACCACCAGGTTGGGGTGGGGTGGTGTGAGCAGAGCTGAGGTCCCTTGTCTGACTCTCACCTGCCCTGACCCAGGTACAATGCCAGTACAGGTAACAACCTAAGCTCCCAGGCCTCCGGTGCCTACATCTTCAGACCCAGCCAGAACAAACCACTGTTTGTGAGCCACTGGGCTCAGACCCACCTTGTGAAGGTCAGGGGGCTGAGACTGGGCACTTGGGGACAGGGCATGTGGGGTGGGGTGCATGTGGAGGGTGATGTGCCTTGTGAGGGGTGGTGGGGAGGATTTACATCTCCAGTAGACAAGAAGGCTAAGAGCAGAGGGGAACACTGGAGGGTTTCACACAGGGTTGATAGTCATAGCTGGTTGTATGACAGTTACGCCATGGAGGCCTATAGAAAGGCATTTCACATCTGTTGTAGGGATCAAGATTGTACTTAGCTTTGAAATTGGTGGTAGGCTGTTCCTGTTTGGCCCCTGAATGCGCAGAGTCAAGTGTAACTGCCTGAAAATTTCATCAGGGATCTGTGATAGGAAGGGATTTTATCTAGGGTAATTTGAGGGTTCACACTTGGATAGGGTTTGGGTGATTCTCACTTAGAATGGATATCTGAAGGTGCATCTAGTTGGAGTCAGGGGCTCATGCTTGCAGGCTTCCTGAGGCCTCTCACTGATGTTTCCTCTTAGGGAGGGAGTGGGGCAGGTAATGGCAAGTCTCACATGAGTGAATACCCGCATACCTGGGTCACTGTGTTAGGATACAGTTTTGCCTGTTGTAACAGAGTTACTCAAATAACCATGCCTAAAACAAGATGAAAGTTTCTTTTCATCTAACAGAAAGTCTAGGCAGGTGGGATGATCCGATAATCATCTAGGTCCCTTCTATCTTATTTTTTATTATTTTGGCTGAGCTGCACATGGCATGTGGGATATTAGTTCCCCAACCAGAGATTGAACCTGTGCCCCCTGCAGTGGAAGTACAGAGCCTTAACCTCTGAACTGCCAGCAAAGTCCTCCTTTCTAACTTACTGCTCTGCCTTCTGTACATTCATCTTCCACTTCATGGCCTAAGATGGCTGCTCAAGCTCCAGCCATCACATTTACATTTGAGCCAGTGGAAGAGAGGAAGGGGCAAGGAAGTCTGTTCGTAACACTTTGATCAGTTTCCAGTAGGCAAACATGGTCACACAGCTACTGCAAGCCTCAGGGAAGACTGGAAAATACAGTCTATTCCAGGAAGGCATGTGCAAAGCTAGAATCCAACTCTAAGGAGGGGAGATAGGGTAACGGTGGGGCTTCCCAGGTGGCACTAGTGGTAAAGAACCCACCTGCCAATGCAGGAACTGTAAGAGATGTGGGTTCCATCCCCGGGTTGGGAAGATCCCCCAGAGGAGGGCATGGCTACCCACTCCATATCCTTGCCTAGAGAATCCCACGGACAGAGGAGCCTAGTGGGCTATAGTCCGTAGGGTTGCAAATAGTTTATATACAACTGAAACGACTTAGCATACATGCATGGGCGGCAAGAATGTATGCCAAACTCAAAAACACTTACATGGCAATGACTGAAGTGTAAAGTGTGGGCATCATACCTAGGCAGGTAGGGGCCCCGAAGCTATTAGTGGGGTTGACCCTGATGTAGGCCTTTGTGATCTTCACAGCTGGGGTGGACATTTGCAGGGCTCACCTCTGCTCAGGTGCACGCTTACACCTGCTCCCACTCCCATGTGCCCACAGGCAGCCTTGGTGCAGGAAGTACACCAGAACTTCTCAGCCTGGTGTTCCCAGGTGGTTCGCCTGTATCCCAGAAAACGGCACCTGGAGCTGGAGTGGACAGTGGGGCCAATACCTGTGGGGTGAGCGGGGTTGGGGGCTGGGGGAAGGGCAAAATGAGGTTAAAATGAAGCTTACCACCAGGCCATCCCATCGGGTATAGCGACGGCTGGGGGAAGGAGGTCATCAGTCGCTTTGACACTGCATTGGCGACAGGCGGACTCTTCTACACTGACAGCAATGGCCGGGAGATCCTGGAGAGGAGGTGGAGAGACTGGGGGCACCGAGGGGTGGTCTATGGCGTGCTGGGGCCCAGGGCGGTGAGGGGGCATCTGCTGATCTTAATGACTGTGGGAGGGAGGGGATGAAGGAGGAGTGGGTGAGTGGGGGGAGGGGAGCCAGACTCCAGGGCTGATCAAATCCCACCTCACCCCAGGCGGGATTATAGACCTACCTGGAAGCTGAACCAGACTGAACCCGTGGCTGGAAATTACTATCCAGTCAACAGCCGCATTTACATCACGGTACCCATCCCCCACCCTGCTCCCCACCTCTTCCTGACACCCCTTTACAGTGGAGTTCACCTGTTCTTGACATCTCCCAACTGTCCTCAGCAGTCTCCACCGTCCCTGTGGGGCCTGCCTGGGAGCAGGGGCTGGCCAGCAGTGCAGTCCCTCACTCACCCTTTACCCCCCAGGACGGGAACATGCAGCTGACTGTGCTGACTGACCGGTCCCAGGGGGGCAGTAGCGTGACAGATGGCTCCTTGGAACTCATGGTTAGTGGCCTGAGCACCGATCTAAGTCAGGATCCTTCCACCAGTTCCCTTCGTGCCCTCTACAGCACCTCGAAGCCAGTTTCTTTTGCTAGGTGCACCCCTCTGTTTGTGGACCCCGCTAAGCTGAACTTTCCATTCCTCTGTGAGACATTCACTACGTGCTTTTATCCAATCCCTACCCAAACCTCCCCTCCAGGCCCTGATTTGCCCTATGCCCGCCCCCATTAGATCCTTACGGCCCTCTGCCCTAGCCCGTCGTTAGGTCGGATCCCCACGTTCCCTTGGGATCCCCTACGTTGCCTTCGTCCTCATCTGTTCCCCCCAATATTTTTTTTCCCTTGAAATCCTCACATACTTTCACCCAGTTTCCGGCCCAGAAATTGGCTACAGGTGGAACCCTCACTCTCTCTTGGACACTCTCCGCAGGTGCACCGAAGGCTGCTGAAGGACGATGAACGCGGAGTTGGGGAGCCGCTGAACAAGGAGGGGTCGGGGCTTTGGGTGCGAGGACGTCACCTCGTGCTGTTGGATAAGAAGGAGACTGCGGCCGCTAGGCACCGGTTACAGGCGGAGATGGAGGTCTGGCCCCGCAGGTGGTGCTGGCTCCAGGTGGCGGCGCGCGGTATCGCCTCGAGAGAGCCCCACGCACGCAGGTGAGGAGCCTCGGGCCGGCAGAAAGAGGACTCTAAAAAACTAAGGAAGCCTGCGGAGGGAGGTGCGGGGTTGAGGGCGGGTTTTTCTAGGTTTAACTGAGACCCACCTCGCCAGTTCCTACTCGTCCTGGGGAGGACGTAAGCGAATCCTGTTCGCTTAGCTCAGCGCGGTCTCCCCAGCAGTCTCGGTCCAACCCTTTCGCCCACTCACCTTCTCCAACAACGTCTCTCTCCGGGCTTCATCCCAGTCCTACCTCTGTCCGGGAAGAGAAACGTTCTGCCGCTAACCTGGCACTGCCCGGTCCCCTCATTGGCTCAGTCTTCCTGGCTGAGCCCCGCTTCCTGAGCGCGGCCAAGGCCCGCCCCTCCGCGCTGAATCTCCGCCTCCTGAAGCCTCAGCCCCGCCCCTCTCAGCTCAGGCCCGCCCCGCCCCCTGCTTTCCCTCAGTTCTCAGGGCTCCGCCGCGAGCTGCCACCCTCTGTACGTCTGCTCACGTTGGCCCGCTGGGACCGGGAGACGCTGCTGCTGCGCTTAGAGCACCAGTTCGCCGTAGGGGAGGACTCCGGCCGCAACTTGAGCTCCCCGGTGACCCTGGACTTAACGGTGAGGACAGAGGTGGGAAGGCGACTGGGGAGAGGAGGGAGGGGGAACCTCGCTTTGTCTCAACTCATCCAGGCCCCTTCACTGCCCGCAGAACTTGTTCTCCGCCTTCACCATCACCCACCTGCGGGAGACCACGCTGGCGGCCAACCAGCTCCTGGCCTACGCCTCCAGGCTCCAGTGGAGAACAGACTCGGGTAGGAGCCTGCCCGGAGCGTGGCGGGGTGTGTGTGTGTGTGTGTCCGGAGCGTGGCGGGGTGTGTGTGTGTGTGCTTGGAGGGTCTGAGTCAGTCGGTGTTCAGATTTAGGTCAAGGAGTGATGTGGCTTGACGGTCCTTGGGTGTGGGACTTCTGGGTGTGAGGACAGTGCCCAGACACTAAGGAGAGATTTGAGCATCTGGGGGTGGAATCTAGGCTCTGGGAAACAGTTGAAGGGTCTGGGAGTGAGGGCCTGGGGAAAGATTTAAGGCGGTGTGTTTGTGTTCAGGGGAGGGTGCACAGAGGATGTTAAGGTGAGGAAGTCTGCATCCCTCACTTCTCCCCTCCACCCCCCCAGGCCCCACACCCCATTCTTCTCCTTCCCATCTGGTCTCTGCCACCATCACGCTACATCCCATGGAAATCCGTACCTTCTTGGCTTCGGTGCAATGGGAAGAGGACGGCTAGACCCACTGGATACAAGATTCCCCGCTGCTGAGCCTGAGTTCTCTCTCCTCCGGGGGTGGAGCTAACTCTCCTCCTCCTCTTGTTGCTGTTGCTACCACCAATGGAAGCCATTAAAATGTCACTACCGAGACTCAAGTCAAGGTGTCACTGAGTGTGGGTTTCCTTTTTTTTTTGAGGGCAATGGAATTTATGACCCAGAAAGGGTCTGGGGGCATGTCCCCCAGGGCTATCTGCTGTCCTGCATCAGGCCCTATCATAAGAAGCGCCCACCAAAACTGCTTCTAAGTATTCCTCTGGAGGCAGGGATCCATCTGGGCCAGGGTGTTTGCCCCAGGGATAGCATTTTGTGTCTGATTATCCATATGCCTTCTAAAAATGTATCTAAATCCAGGGCGACCTGGATCCAGGGAGACCCATGGGGGTCACCCTGGGTCCTTCCTCAGTCCTGCCTGGAGCCCAATCACTGATGCATTCCTGCAAACCTCTTCAAGGTGTCCTTGGTGGTGGGGACAGGCACAGGCTAGCCAGAGAGGCTCAGGATGGGCGTCTGGGCCAGGCTGTGGTTCTGCATGGGTCCTGGTATTGGACCCATGGCACTTGGTGGTGCCTCCTGAAAACATATCCATGTCCCCATTCAAAGAGGCAACAACCTGGGCTTCCCTGGTGGGTCAGTGATAAAGTATCTGCCTGCCAACGCAGGAACATGGGTTTGATCCCTGGTTTAGGAAGATCCCACATGCCGAGGGGCAGTCACAACTACTGAGCTCGCGTGCTGCAACTACTGAAGCCCGAGTGCCTGTGCTCCACAGCAAGACAAGCCACTGCAGGGAGAAGCCTGTGCACAGCGACTAGAGAGCAGCCCTTGCTTGCCACAACCAGAGAAAAGCTGGCAATGCAATGAAGACCCAGCACAGCCAAAGAAATGAATGAAAATTAAAAAAAAAAAAAATAGGGGCAACGGCCTGCGCTGAACATTCTAGCCCATAGTCATGGGCTCAGGTGCTGTCATTCTTTGGTCTCAGTCATTGAGACCACTTTCTGAAAAGTTTATGTGATCTTCCCTGGAGGCGAGCTCTGGCCTGGGCCACACAGGGAGGCCCAAGGGCACAGCAGCCCAGCTGCTGTCCAGTGTGGATCCCTGTTGGCAGAAACCTACCCCTGCAACATTTCTAAGTCCTGATCTAGTGTGAACAGGCTCCAAGCTAGTCAGGGAGTTCTGGGTGGGGGCCTTGGCATGCCAGTGGTTGTGTGTGGGACCCAGTCTTAAGAGGTGCCCAGCCAAAATGTATCTAGTCCTCTCTGGTGGTGTAGACTGGACTGGATGACCCGTGTGTTCTGTAGAGTGGGACCATTGTGCCCTGGTCATTGCATCCTTCCATCCTGAGCGAGGGCACAGACCCAGAGAGGCTGGGTGAGGGCACCCCAGCCCGTGGTGGTTCTGTGTGGGTGCCAACCTTCAAGATTGCCTTTTGAAAAGATCTCTAAGTCTTCCTCACTAGACTGGGGCCAACCCAGGCTCTATAGGAATGCCCATGGCCTGTCTGGGGCCTGGACCAACCAGGAAGGGTGCCCAGGTCCACCTAAGGACCCACTTGAGTGGGTCAGTGGAGTGTGTGCATGCTCAGTTGTGTCTGACTCTTTTGTGACACCGTGCACTGTAGCCTACCAGGCTCCTCTGTCCATGGGACTTCCCAGGCAAGAATACTGGAGTGGGTTGCCATTTCCTTCTCCAGGGGATCTTCCCGACCCAGGGATTGAACCCGGGTCTCCCACATTGTAGGCAGACGCTTTACCGTCTGAGCCACCAGGGAAGTCCTGGATGAAGGCCGTTGGCTTTGGCTTCGAGGGCTCCCACTTCACTTGCAGATACCTGTGTGGCCCAGTTGCTGGAGGCACTCTGCACAGCCCCCCTCCATTTCTCTAAATCTTCCTCTGGAAGAGGCAGCTGATCCTAGCCATCAGGGAGGCCCCAGGAGGACATTCTGGGCCTAGCCAAGGTCACTGATGGGCCATGTTCATCACATGTATTTCCAGCTCCTCCTCTGGAGAGAGGCAGGGACCAGGAGGGCTAGGGACAACCTTGGTGGGTGTCCAGGGTTTGGGGGAAGTCCTGTGTGGGGTTGGGTCACCGGGGGTGCCCCCCTAAATATTTTTAAGCCCTCTTGAGAGGGGGAGACAGAACTGAGGTGGTCTGGAAGGTCCTGGAGAAAGCTGAGTCAGCCCTATGTGGGCCTGGGTCATGGGTTGTTATACAGTCGCTAAGTGACCAACTCTTTGTGATCCCATGGACTGCAGCATCCAGGCTCCCCTGTCCTTCACTATTTCCCCAATAGTTTGCTCAGATTCATGTCCATTGAGTCAGTGATGCTATGTACCATTTCATCCTCTGCTGCCTCCTTCTCCGTTTGCCTTCCGTCTTTCCCAGCATCCAGTGAATTGGTTCTTTGCATCAGGTGCCCAAAGTACTGGGGCTTCGGCGTTCAGATTTTTCACATCCATATATGACACTGGAAAAACCATAGCTTTGACTATATGAACCTTTGTTGGTAAAGTGATGTCTCTGCTTTCTAATACGCTGTCTAGGTTTTCATAGCTTTCCTTCCAAGGGGCAAGCATCTTTGAATTTCGTGGCTGCAGTCACCGTCCGCAGTGATTTTGGAACCCAGGAAAAGAAAATCTGTCGCTGCTGTCACTTTTTTCCTATTTGCCCGTGAGGAGAGAGACCACATGCCATGGTCTTAGTTTTTTTAATACGGGGATGCCTCCTCAAAAATGACTAAACCTTTCTTTGGTGGTGATGAGACTCGGCCGTCTAGGGAGTTCCATGGATGGTGTCCCAGTCCCACCAGGTCACCCTCGGGCTGCTGAGCTGAGGTACACTGTTCCAGTGAGACCCAGGAGAGGTGGTATCTGGAGTGCAGGTCTGTCCAGGTTGCGCTGGTTGTCGGGCGCCACCTGGTGGCCATTTTTTATATCGTCCCGGGAGCTTGGCTGAAGTGGCATGAATGCCTAGCCCAAGGGCGAGTTCTTGAGGCCGCCCGCGCAGTTATACGAACCCTCTCTGACTCCGAACAACGGCTCCTCTGGGTCTGTCACTGCAGTATAAAGGAGAGGGGCACCGGGGCACTGCATAGGCAGGGTGACTGGCGCACGGTTGTCCCCATCACCAGCGAGGACCGATTTGAGGCATTTCAGGTGACCAGGATTTGGGAACCCTGGGCTTGGGCGCATTCCCACCTAATGCTGGATTGTTGGGAGTGCCTGCTGAGAATTTTCCAGGTCCTCCTCTTGGCGCCAGGATCGCGCAGGGCACTGTTGCTGATGTGCATCCAGAAAATTTTCCCTCTTGAAGAGGGAATTGGGAGGCGGAGATAGGGCTCCCAGTATCCAACTGGAGTCGACCTCATGGACTGCAGCCGGCACGGGTCCTCTGTTCATGGGATTTTCCAGGCAAGAATACTGGAGTGGGTTGCCTATTCTTGGACACTCCCCACAAACCTTTGCAAGCCTCCTTCCAGTGGCAGAGACCATTCCAGGTCAACCAGGAGATGCTTGATCATCTGAAGTAGCAGTTGAAATCATTCCCAATTCATCCTGGGGTGAAGGTGTAGCCCTGGCCCCCAGCAAGTCAAGGAGGTGACAATAATTTTCCCTGGAGACTTCATTTCCATGTAAGCTTTCCAAAAACTTTCTTTTTAAAATAATTAATTTATTTGGCTACACCAGGGTCTTAGTTGTGGGAGGCAGATCTTTTTTAGTTGTGGCATGCAAAATGTTGTTTTTAAAATTAATTTTTATTGCAGTAGCATGAGGAATGTTTCATTGAGCCATGCAACCCCTTAGTTGTGGTATATGGGATCTAGTTCCCCAACCAGGGATGGAACCCAGCCTTCAGCATGGGGAGTGTGGAGTCTTAGCCACTGAACCACCAGGGAGGTGATAGTGTATGGTGAACGTCAGATTCATGATCTCTGAAGAAAGTTTAGCTTTGGGACTAGGGACCAGGCTTGATCAATCAAGAGCTTTTGTGTAGCAGAATTTTACTAAAGTATAAAAAGGGGCAGAGAAAGCTTCTGACATAGACATCAGAAGGGGGATGGAAGGCTTCTGATACAGACATCAGAAGGAGGAAGGAGAGTGTCCCACTAGCTAGCTAGTCTTATCAAGGCCTTATATACTTTTACCAGATAAACATCTTAAATTAACAAGATTAGAGCAACAATAAAAAGGTCTTATCAGACCCACTCCCACAAGAAGATAATCTTATTATCTTAAGATAACAAGATTAGTCAGAAGGGTCTTGTTAAGGAGATACGTGTCCTCAGCAAGATACATCTTATATGACTAAGACATAACAATGTAGAGAAAAAGTTTGTCCTTGTCTCCTTCTTGAGAACCCTGGACCCCCTGCTTGGGGACCCCAGACTTATCAACCTATCTAAGAACTGACCCTTTCAGAAGTTCTACCAAAGTTTCTAAGTCTCCCTCAGAAGGCTGAATCTTTAGGAGGCTGCAACAGAGGAATGGGGTGGGGGTGGGGTGGTTCCTGGCAGGCAACTGTCCTCAGTGAGACCTAAACATCTTGAAAACGTTTTCTGAGGGCAGGAAGGCCCTGGGTCAGCTTCCTACACCAGAACTACAGTCACACGTGTGTCCTGTTTGTTGAATCCGCCACCTGAAACATTTTCAAAGTCTCTGTAGTAACTAGTGATCGCGCCATAGAGGCCCTCCAGCTGCTGTAGCAGAGTGCCCGGGTCCTGCCCACAGCCCAGGTCAGGCCTGGTAGTTCGGGCACATTCCTGAAAACATTTCTAAGTTCCCCTCCCCAGGCTGTGATCAGCTCTGACTGGCCCTGGAGGCCGGAGAGACCATCCTTGTCCTGGCTATGGGTTAATGTAATGTAGTTCCAGTTGTCATATTTGTCCCTTGAAAATGTTTCCAAGTTCCCCTCAAGAAGGGGTCACCATGGGACTTCTCTGGCAGTCTAGTGGTTAAGAGTCTGCATTTGCCCTCCAGGGAACGTGAGTTCTTTCCCTGGTGGGGGAACTAAGATCTCAGATGTCCTATGGTGTGGCCAAAAAAAGAAAAAGCAAAATAACCTGCCTGGTATTATTATAACAACACTTTGAAAGTCCACTTTTTATTCCCTACATGATTTATGAGACTAATACATTAAAAATTAGTGTAGGTTTGACAGGAAACAACAAAATTCTGTAAAGCAATTATCCTGCAATTAAAAAAAAAAAAGGTAAAAGTGTAGAAGCTAATGTTATTGTAGCTTTGGTTTGTAACACCTTGTGGTATTTTCTATATAATTTAAAAAACTAATAAGTTTTAAAAATTATTAGTTTATATTTTTGGACACAAAGTATATACAGATATAATTTGGGGACACAGACAACTCAAAGAATTAGGGATAGAAATATAAGGAAGAGTTTTTGCATGTTATTAAACTGGTGTAAATTCAAATTAGTGTCATAATATAAAGATTTAAATGGTAATCTCTATGGTAACTACAAAAAATAACTACAGAATATACACAAAAGGCAATGAGGGAGGGACTTAAACATCTCACTACAAACAACAACAAAAAACTAAACACACAGGAAGACAGTAATGCAGTAAATGTAGGACAAGACACCTATAAGGTATATAGAAGACAAATAGCAAAATGACAACAGTAAGTCCCATCTTATTAGTCAGCCTTAAAAGAGTAAGGGAATTCTGATATATGTTGCACAGTGGATCAACCTTGAGGATATTATGCTAAGTGAAAGAAGCCAGTAACAAAAGGACAAATCCTGTATGATTTCACTTACATGAGGTGCTTAGAATAGTCAGAAGCATACAGAAAAAAGGTAGAATGGGTGTGGAGTGGGAGGTGGGAGGGGGCTTCGGCATTGGGAGATCGTGTACACCTGTGGCTGATTCATGTCAATGTATGGCAAAACCATTACAGTATTGTAAAATAGAATAAAGTATTAAATTGATAAAAAAAAAAGAAAGAAAAAAATTCTGTGCCTAAAAAAAATAAAAAAAAGGTAGAATGGGTATTGCCAAAGGCGGAGGAAGCAGGAAATGGGGAGTTACTGGTTATAATAGATACAGAATTTCAGTTTTGCAAGATGAACAGTTCTGTACATAGATAGGTGGTGGTGGTTTTACAACAATGTAAATGGACTTAAAAGCACTAAAATGTTACTTAACCACAATAAAAGAATTATTTTGAAGAATCGGTTATTGTTACATGCTACAGCATGACTGCCCCTTAAGATATGATGCTAAGTGACTTGTTGATCACAAAGACCACATTATATAATTCCATTCACATAAAAATCCAGAATAGGGAAATCTTTAGAAACAGAAACTGTATTAGCAATTGACTGTGGTGATGATTGCATGTATCTGTGAATATACTAAACCACTGAATTGTAAACTTTAAAGGAGGCTGTTGTGATATATATATATATATTTATTTATATTTATATATTTATATATATATATATGTAATGATGCTTTCCTGGTGGCTCGGAGGATAAAGTGTCTGCCTGCAATGCAGGAGACCTGGGGTCGATCCCTGGGTTGGGAAGATCCCCTGGAGAAGGAAATGGTAACCAACCCACTCCAGTATTCTTGCCTGAAGAATCCCTTGGATGGAGGAGCCTGGTGGGCTACAGTCCACGGGGTCGAAAAGAGTCGGACATGACTGAGTGACTTCACACACGTATATATAATATCTCAATAAAGTTCTTTTTAAAAAAATTAACAATATTTATTTGGCTGCTCCAGGTCTTAGTTACCGCATATAGGATCTAGTTCCCTGACCAGGGATAGAACCCGGGCACCCTGGATTGGAAGCTCAGAATCTTAGCCACTGGAATACCATGGAAGTCCCTCAATAAAGCTGTTTAAACAAATAAAAGCATTAGCTTTGATCCAATCTATTAAACATATTGAGAGTTTTCAGGTACATCCCACATTTACATAACCTTGATTTTATATCAATAAAAATAAGAAATTCAATTGTCCTAGGGATATCATAGCTACTTGCATTTCAAAGTTCTCTAGGGAAACACTAAAACACCGAGGTAAACTTCCTTCCAGTGTAAAATGTGAGAGCTTTATTGAACAAATCTCAGTTTGTGGTTGGTCTTAGAAGAGTGCCTATGCTTAGGCTAGGCTTGTGTTCAGACTTTCCACCAGGGCTAATTTCGTTAATGGCCATGGGTATTTTTATCTAAAGTAACGAATATGTGGGAGTGGGGAAGGAATGGGTGGAAGCCTCAGCGCTGTCAGCAGTCAAAGATGCAAATAGAGCCAGACTACACTACATTTGGTCATATAAAAAATATTTTATTTGGCTGTGCCTGGTCTTAGTTGTTGCACAGGTTCTTTGATCTTCCTTGCGGCACGCGGTATCTTTAGTTGCTGCATGCAAAGTCTTCACAAGGGTCACAGTTCTACGTGTGGTCTCAAAGCATTATCCCAAGACCCTGACTCTTGCAGGACATCACGCTATCCTGTTCTAACCTGACTTGGATTGAGTGTTCCTCCTTCTGAACAAGGGTATTCCTCCTTCTGAAAAGTGACGCTGAAATTCCCTGGTGCACACCCGTTTATTGCTTTCAGAAGAAGCTGGATCAGGCGGTGAGGTTACCTATTTACACACAGCATGGCGGGAACATATGGGCCCACAGATGCTTAGGTGCAAAGGGGCGGAGGCTTAATAAATGTCCAGTTAGGGGCGCCTCTGGGGAAGGTGGGTGGAGGACGCTCCCTTAACGTAAACGGTGTGGCCGTCCCTCATGCCATGCTCCGGGCGGGCGGCCTGGCGTCGCCTTCGACCGCGAGGACCCCTGGTGGCTCTGTCGCGCTGTGACCAACATCAGTCGTGGGACCGGACGTGGGGGCCCTAGTGACGACTCTAGAGGGACGCCGGAAGCCACAAAATGGTGAACACGCGAGACAAGAGGTGGATTAACTGGCCATGGCTGGACCCGGCCCTTCCCGCTGTCAGTTCGAGCTTGCGGAGCCGAGTCGTCTGGGGCGCCGCTCGGACCTCAGTCCTGCCTGGTTCACAGCGTGGTGCTTGGGCTGGCAGCTGGCACCTCGAGCGTCTGGCCCAGTCACGGCACCCGCAGCATTGCCTCCAGGACTGGAGCCTCTCTGTGCCCGCAGCCTGCCTGCTGTCTGCCCCACATCGTGCAGTGACCACGGCGAAGGTCAACAAAGGACAGTCTGGACTCAGTCACAGTGGGTTTGTGCGTGGGAGGCGCTGTGGTCTCTGGGGCGGTGGGGAGCGGGGTGGTGTCTGCAGTCCTGTTTTCTCCTGCGTTTTCCAAATGTTGGGAAGCAGGGCTCAAATTCATGCCCCTGCCCCCCACCCCTCGGGCGCCGGGTCTAGCTCTTCCCAGGGCTGGCAATAAATGCCTGAATGTCCACAACCCATCCCACTTTTTCAAACGCAGGCGTTCGACCTCCGGCTGTGATGTTATTATCATCCGACAGTGGTTTTCTTGGTGCATTCACGTGGACGCAGTACTTTATTTTAATGTTTATTCATTTGGTTGTGTTGGGGCCCAATTGCAGCAAGTGAAATCTTCCATCTTTGTTGTGCAAGCGGAATCTTTAGTTGTAGCATGCAAATTCTTAGTTTCGGCTTATGGGATCTGGTTCCCTGACGGGGGCTGGAATTCCGCCCCCTGCATTGGGCGTACGAAGTCTTAGCCACTGGACCACCAGGGAAGTCCCAGATGCAGGGTTTTAATTATCATTTTTCCCACAGAGCCAAGGACGTATGCTTATTTTACAGATTTATTTCTTCTCTGTGGTTATTTTTACATGAGAGAAAGCCAAGAATAACTACCTAGAACTTCATCACATGGAATCCTTGTGCCTCTCCGGTTGTCTTTCCTACGGAAAGTCCTTTGGTTGGAAGTTCGTATTGGTAAAATTTAACGGCTGATGTGTCCTGTCAATACTGCCCTTCCCTGGCTTTGTCACCTGAACAGTTGTCCAACAGGACTTTTAGGCTAGTTTTATCGTGCATGTGCATTGTGTGTTCATTATTTTATAGAAAACTAAAGATGCAATCATGCGATCAATAGTTTCAAGTTGTTTAGATGTCATTATCTTAGTAGGAGTAGGAAATACATAGCACAGAAGGCAAGAAACAGCCACTTTATAACTTATGCAAATGATAATCAAAATCATGAGTAGGAGTAACAGTGTCACCAGTAAAGATTTAAACCAGGATCCTCCTGAACCAAACCAAAGTTGAAAGTCAAAGTCGCTCAGTCGTATCAGACTCTTTGTGACTCCAAAGACTATATAGTCCATGGAATTTTCCAGGCTAGAAATTGGGAAATTATAGTAGTAGTTTCCTTAAAATTGGGAAATTATCCTAGTAGTTTCCCTAAAATTGGGAAAAGGATCATTCAGAGCAGAAATCTGATTCTCCATGTGTGTTATAATACAGGTTATATTAGAAAACTCATCAGATATTAAAACAGTTTGATGGTTGAAGTTCCCCACTGGAAAGCAGTTAGAATATCCGGAGATGAACGATTCTGTAGGACTGCTTTTTTCATCATAGAAACTTCCAAGCTGAGCACACCAATAGCTTGATTATTGTTATTCAAGGCTGGCTGGGTACATTTTGTTAAAATCTTTATGTGAGTAAAGGCTTCCCTTGTGGCTCAGCTGGTAAAGAATTCAGAGCAATGTGGGAGACCTGGGTTCAATCTCTGGGTTTGGAAGATCCCCTGGAGAAGAGAAAGGCCCTAGTATTCTAGCCTGGAGAATTCCACGGACTGTATAGTCCTTGGGATCGCAAAGAATCTGACACGACTGAGCGACTTTGACTTTGAACTTTCACTTATGTGAGTAATAATACCTTCTCCTCCAAGTGAAGGAAAAAATATCTCGGCCAGATGATGACACCAATGGAAAACTGATTGAACCCAATGTGCTCCCAATTAAAGGTTTATTGGCAGGGGTTATTTCCAAGGTATTTCCATAGTTGACCGTGGGCCCAAGGGAAATCAACTGTGCATTTTCCTAGCCAACCTGGGGGAAACCAATATCTTAAATTTGTTCCACTGATCCATTGGGTCTTACTAGGAGCCACCCAGTGTATTCCTGGCTCTCCCACCCAGGCAGTTCTAGTCACTGTTTTTTTTTTTTTTTTTTTTTAATTTTTTGGCTGTACTGTATGATATATTGGATCTTACCATGCCCCCTGTGGTATGGTAAGATCCCACCTATCGGGCTTCCTTGATAGTTCAGCTTGTAAAGAATCCACCTGTAATGCAGGAGACCCTGGTTTGATTCCTGGGTTGGGAAGATCCCCACTGGAGGAGGGATAGGCTAACCACTCCAGTATTCTTGGACTTCCCTGGTGGCTTAGCTGGTAAAGAATCCGCCTGCTATGTGGGAGAGCTGGGTTCGATCCCTGGTTTGGGAAGATCCCCTGGAGAAGGGAATGGCTACCGACTCCAGTATTCTGGCCTGGAGAATTCCATAGACTGTTTAGTCCATGGGGTCTCAAAGAGTCGACGACTGAGTGACTTTCACTTCACTGGAATGGAAGCACGGAGTCCCAACTAGTGGACTGCTATGGCAGTCTCGAATCACTGTTTTTTGTTTTTAAAATTTAATTGGCTGTGCTGGGTCTTAGTTGCAGCATGTGGGCTCTTAGTTGTGGCATATGGGATCTAGTTCCCGGACCAGGGATCAAACCTGGGCCCCCTACATTGGGAGCTCAGAGTCTTAACCACTAGACCACCAGGGAAGTCCCAAATTACTGGTTCTTAAAGTTATAGTATGTTGACAATTTTCAGGTGAATTTTCAATTCACCCTATTTTATTCATATTGTTGGGTTGATTGTCTTTGGTATATTTGGTTTGTTCCCAGCAAAGAGAGGCCTTCATATTTAGGTGGCTTTATCCTGGGATTGTCAAATAAATTCATCCCCTAACTGGGGAATAACACCACCAAAAAAGATTTTACATTTTTAGGTTTAACTCTAGCACGTTGTTCTGACTGGGGCCGAGTAACATCTAGTGAAAAGGGATATTTATGGTCAGGTTCAAAACAGGTGTGACTTCCCTGGTGGCTCAGACTGTAAAGCTTCTGACTACAATGCCAGTAGACCTGGGTTCAGTCCCTGGGTCAGGAAGATCCTCTGGAGAAGGAAATGGCAACCCACTCCAGTACTCTTGCTTGGAAAATCCCTTGGACGGAGGAGCCTGGTAGGCTGCAGTCCGTGGGGTCGCAAAGAGGTGGACAAATTTAATGACTTCACTTTCACTTTCAGAACAGGTGTCACTAGTTGGCCACATAATAGGGCCCTACCGAGTGATACTGATAGCTTACATGATCTCCAAATAAGATTTAGCTTCAGGACCAGGGACCAGACTTGATCACTCGAGAGCTTTTGTGTAGCAGAGTTTTATTGAAGTATAAAAAGGGCCAGAGAAAGCTTCTGACACAGACATCAGAAGAGGGATGGAGAGTGCCCCCGCCCAACTGGTCTTATTAATGCCTTATATACTTTTACCAGACTCACTCCCACAGCATGCATCTTAAATTAATAAGATTAGAACTAACAATGGAAAGGTCTCACCAGACCCACTCCTGCACATACCTGTTAAGATAACAGGATTAGTCAGAAGGTTCTTGTTAAGGAGAAATATGTCCTCAAGCAAGATATACTGTTATATGACTAAGACAAAGCAATGTAGAAAAAGAATGTTTGTCCTTTTCTCTTCCTTGAGAGCCTTGACCCCTTTCTCCTGCTCGGGACCCTGGACTTCTTATCAGTCTTCCTAGGAATTGACTCTCTGAATAACAGCTGTATCTTGCCTGGTACTAGAGAGTCTGGTAAGATAAAAGTCTCTAGGGACTAGCCAGTCTGAACCCCAGAGAGGTAAAATCCATCAGGGTAATTTAGAAGTGCTGGATGTAAGTAACTGGCCCAAAACCCAACAGTTGGATTGATTTTGATGCTTTTATCTGATTGAACCCAAGGAAAATACATTTGGCTCATAAGCAGAAATGTAAGAAATCAAGGTAGAGAGGCCTTGTCTAGCATCTTGGATCAATTGTCTACTTCAGATGTCATCTCATTCTGGTCTGCTAGGGCTGGTGAGTAGAAGCTGGGTGTCAGGAAGGGACATTTAAGTTGCATCCATTAAGGAGAGGTCTTTTTATTTATTTTTAAAAAACTAAAACCTTTTTGTTTATTTGGCTGCATCAGGTCTAATTGTGGCTCAAGAGGTCTTCATTGCATCCTGTGGGATCTTTTGTTGCAGCACGTAGGCTCCAGTAGTTGCAGCATGGGCTCGGTTGCTCTCAGAACATGGGATCTTAGTTCCCTGACCAGGGATTGAACCCATATCACCTGAATTGCAAGGCAGTTTCTTAGCCACTGGACCACCAGGAAAGTCCTGGGAGAAGTCTTTTTAAGGTGATAAATATGAATCCAAGAGCTTACTCCTTTAAGGTTTGGACCACCAGAATTTGTTAGTAATACCTGATGTGGCCCCTGATACAGTTAACTTTAGGCAGGTTGATAAGGAGTCCAAGGCCCCCTTAAGAAGGAGGTGTAATGTACATTCTTTGTCTTAGTCAGGTAGGCTACATGTTAATGACTAAATAACAGCAATGTATCTTTTTTGAGGACATGGTCCCTGTTCCTTCTGGCTAATCTGTACTGATGTTATCTCAAGATGTGTGCTGCAGGAGAGGGTCTGGTGAGACCTTTTGATCTATTACTAGTAACCAATTGAAAACGTATATAATGTCTGCTTAAATCAACCATAGTGGGTACTCTTTCTACCCCCTTCTGATGTCTATGTCAGAAGCTTTCTCTGTCCTTTCACTTTAACAAAATCTCTGCTGCACAAAGCTGTGAGTGACTGAGTGCGTTTTTGGTTCCAGAGTGAAATCTTCTCCTTTGGAGGTCATGAACCTGACACTGACCGCCATAAGCTATCGCCCCTTTCAGTGTGGCTGTAGAGAGTTCATTGTTGTTGTTTTAGTCTCTAAGTTGTGTCTTACTCTTTGGAGACCCCAGGGACTGTAGGTCAGCAGGCTCCTCTGTCCATGGGATTTTCCAGGCAAGAATACTGGAGTGGGTTGCCGTTGCCTTCTTCAGGCTATCTTCCCAACCCAGGGATCGAACCTGTTGTCTCCCGCATCTGCAGGCAGATTGTTTACCACTGAGCCGCTAGGGAAACACAAAGAGTCCTTTATTTTGTGTGCTTTCCAGTAGACAAAATCTCCAGGTAGTAGCCTATGGTCCTTAAGGTCTCCCAGGTGCTCATTGTGAAAATAGTTACTAGTTTTTCACTTTCTTTTAATTGCTTTAATGAGCCCTTGACAGTAATGTATCACTTTTAAGTAATACTGGTTCATACATGTCTTCATCTAAGCACGTAGATTGCCCAGTGATTATTTCAAAAGGAGACAATTGATGTTTTACCCAAAAGAGTGGACCTAAGTTTGAGAGGAACCAAAGGGAGAGCTTTTGGCCATGAAAGTCTGTGAGAGTTTTGACAATTGAGTTTTGATGGTATTGTTAGTTCTTTCCACCAGTCCTGAAGTTTGGGGAATATAAGTACACTGAACATGCTGTATCATTGGCCAAATATTAGAAATGGATTTAATTATTTGTTAAGTGAAGTGAGTCCTTCAGTCACTATGCAACTCAGAAGGGATCCTCCAAACAGGGAATATTTTTTCCAATAGCAGTTTCTGTGTGTGTGCTCAGTTGTGTCCAACTCTTTGTGACCCTGTGGACTGTAGCCTGCCAGGCTCCTCTGTCCTTGGGATTGTCAGGGCAAGAATACTGGAGTGGGTTGTCCAGGGATAGAACTTGCAACTCCTGCATTGCTGGTGGATTCTTTACCGCTGAGCCACCGGGAAAGCCCCCGATAGCAGGTCATCGTCTGTTTAATCTGTTACTCTTGTTCAGGGAGGAGCTTCAATCAGTGTGAAGCCACAGATCATTACCAAAATATATTTGTATCCTTAAGATGGTGGCATTTGGACAAAGTCCAATTGCCGTAACTCAAGAGGTCTTTAGGAAGGGGAAGGTGACCTTGTGACTCATGGAGTGGTTTTCTGAGATTATACTTAGGGCAGCTAGTGCATTGAGTGTGTGTCCTGCGGGCTACCATAGGGACAGGCTTCCACATACACTGTTTCCCCCATAAAATTATTATTTTTTTTTTTGAGAGGGAAATAAAGTTTATTAGAGTGGGAGGTGCTGTTAGAACAGTGGTCCAGCTCAAGGGAGAACCGACCTGTTTCCCCCATGAAATTCTTTATTCAGGAGCCAAATGGGCCAGAGGAGATACATGCTAGAGTAAGAGGAACCGAGCTCCTATAGGCACTACAAGTCTCTTGCTTGGTCTAAGCCATACTTGTGAGGTGGGATCAAAGAATCAACCTTTCTTTTCCTATATTTAGTTTTCATCTTCTGGTACGAAGTTTCTTTTCAATTTAAAAATTTCTAATTTTTGTCTGTCCTTATTTTTCGGCTGCACTGGGTCTTTATTGCTGCCCTCGGAGTTCCTCCAGCTGCTCCAGCAGGGGCTGCCCTCTGATTGCAGCGTGCAGGCTTCTCACTGTGGTGGCTCCTCGTGTGGAGCACGGGCTCTTGGTGTGTGGGCTCAGCAGTTACGTGCACAGGCCTAGTTGCCCCACAGCATGTGGAATCTTCCGGGATCAGGGATCAAACCCATGTCCCCAGCACTGGCAGGTGGATTCTTTACCACTGGGCCACCAGGGAAGTCCCTCGTATTGAGTTGTGAGCCTGTAGAAGTTTCCTAACAGTTACACTGGGAGTCAGGTTTGAGCAGCAGACATTTTTGCAGCTAGACAGAAATAAAACTTAAAGCACCTCCTTTAGCAGCTATGTCAGTGAATTCCCTTTAGCCTCTATTGAATCAAATTTGAAATGTCCAGGTATTTTAATAATTTCTAGTTGTTTAGGTAATTGTATACAGTCTAATAAAATTCTGACACTAGCTTCTCATTCTTTATGGGTTGGCCTGAGGAAGTAAGAAGTACCCTTCTCTTTAAGAGGATTCCAAAATCAAGAGCTACTCCTAAAGCAGAGTAGCTGTCAGTGTAAATACTTGCTACTTAATCCTTAGCTAGCTGGCAAGCTCTGTATAGAGCAATTAATGCAGCCTGTTGTGCCAACTTTGAGCTTGGTAAATAAGAGCTTTCAATTATGTCCACCGTGGATATTATTGCATATCCAGCTAGATAATATCCCTGTACATCCTTTAAGTAAAATCCATCTGTTAAACAAAATTAAGTTAGCAGTATCAATAGGAATTTCTTGTTAAGTCATCTTGTAAGAAGGTAATGAGTTAGCATAATACAGTCCTGGTCATTATCACCCTGGGTTGCTGGAAGTAAAGTTGCATGGTCAAGATTACTACATCAAGCCACAATAATATTAGGTAAAGAAAGCAACCATACCTCGTGAGAGGAAGTTGACTCACAGAATAATGCCAAGCGTGATGAGAATTCAAGAGGTTCAACTGAGTGGAGATAGTCAAAAAAGATGCCAGCCTCAGTTCTTCACTAGCTTTGCACAAGAGAGCGGTCATTGAAATGACTCCTCGCTAAAGAGCGGGAGGCCTTTTACTACTGAAGCTAGCTGCTGACTATAATATCCTGTGGGTTGATGCTAGTCACTGTGGTCAGAGTTAACATCCCTAGAGTGTTTCCCTTATCTTCATGCCCAGAAAAGATAAAAATGGTAACTTATAGTTCAGTTCAGTTCAGTTCAGTCACTCAGTCGTGTCCAACTCTTTTCGACCCCATGAATCACATCACGCCAGGCCTCCCTGTCCATTACCAACTCCCGGAGTTCACTTAGACTCATGTCCTTTGAGTTGGTGATGCCATTCAGCCATCTCATCCTCTGTCGTCCCCTTTTCCTTCTGCCCCAAATCCCTCCCAACATCAGGGTCTTTCCCAGTGAGTCAACTCTTCGCATGAGGTGGCCAAAGTATTGGAATTTCAGCTTCAGCATCAGTCCTTCCAGTTCAGTTCAGTCTCTCAGTCATGTCTGACTCTTTGCGATCCCATGAATTGCAGCATGCCAGGCCTCCCTGTTCATTACCATCTCTCAAAGTTCACTCAGACTCACGTCCATTGAGTCCGTGATGCCATCCAGCCATCTCATCCTCTGTCGTCCCCTTCTCCTCCTGCCCCCAATCCTTCCCAGCATCAGAGTCTTTTCCAATGAGTCAACTCTTCTCATGAGGTGGCCAAAGAACTGGAGTTTCAGCTTTAGCATCATCTTCCAAAGAAATCCCAGGGTTGATCTCCTTCAGAATAGACTGGTTGGATCTCCCTACAGTCCAAGGGACTCTCAAAAGTCTTCTCCAGCACCACAGTTCAAAAGCATCAATTCTTCAGCGCTCAGCCTTCTTCACAGTCCAACTCTCACATCCATACACTACCACAGGAATGGCGTTATTCTCGAGCCAATGCAGATTTTACTACATAGCCTTTTCTTCTGTTGTGCATTCAATTAGGTCTGGCCTGTTCAGTTCAGTTGCTCAGTCATATCTTACTCTTTGTGACTCCGTGGACTGCAGCATGCCAGGCTTTCCTATCCATCACCAACTCCCAGAGTTTACTCAAACTCAAGTCCATCAAGTCGGTGATGCCATCCAGCAATCTCATCCTCTGTCATTCCCTTCTCCTCCTACCTTCAATTTTTCCCAGCATCAGGGTCTTTTCAAATGAGTCAGTTCTTTGAATCAGGTGGCCAAAGTATTGGAGTCTCAGCTTCAACATCAGTCCTTCCAATGAATATCCAGGACTGATTTCCTTTAGGATGGACTGGTTGGATCTCCTTGCAGTCCAAGGGACTCTGAAGAGTCTTCTCCAACACCACAGTTCAAAAGCATCAAGTCTTCGGTGCTCAGCTTTCTTCACAGTCCAACTCTCACATCCATACATGACTACAGGAAAAACCATAGCCTTGACTAGGTGGACCCTTGTTGGCAAAGTAATGTCTCTGCTTCTTAATATGCTGTCTAGGTTAGTCATAACTTTCCTTCCAAGGAGTAAGCGTCTTTTAATTTCATGGCTATAGTCACCATCTGCAGTGATTTTGGAACTCCCCCAAATAAAGTCTGTCACTGTTTCCATTGTTTCCCCCTATTTGCCATGAAGTGGTGGGACCGGATGCCATGATCTTAGTTTTCTGAATGTTGAGCTTTAAGCCAACTTTTTTACTGTCCTCCACTTTCATCAAGAGGCTTTTTAGCTCCTCTGCACTTTCTGTCATAAGGGTGGTGTCATCTGCATATCTGAGGTTACTGATATTTCTCCAGGCAGTCTTGATTCTAGCTTGTAATGGCAACCCACTCCAGTACTCTTGCCTGGAAAATACCATGGATGGAGGGGCCTGGTAGGCTTGAGTCCATGGGGTCGCTAGGAGTCGGACACGACTGAGTGACTTCACTTTCACTTTTCACTTTCATTCATTGGAGAAGGAAATGGCAACCTACTCCAGTGTTCTTGCCTGGAGAATCCCAGGGACGGGGGAGCCTGGTGGGCTGCCGTCTATGGGGTCGCACAGAGTCGGACACGACTGATGCGACTTAGCAGCAGCACTCTGCATATAAGTTAAAAAAGCAGGGTGACAATATACAGCCTTGATGTACTCCTTTCCCAATTTGGAACCAGTCTGTTGTCCCATGTCCAGTTTTAACTGTTGCTTCCTGACCTGCATACAGATTTTTCAAGAGGCAGGTCAGGTGGTCTGGTATTCCTATCTCTTTCAGAATT